>CABFVX010005626.1:0-23453 GCA_902151425.1 Timema shepardi | reverse complement strand
TTCCTTTCTCCAACATCAAACTTTCCCAATCCCAACCCAAAATAGAAAAAAAAAATTTAGGCAAATTACAAAAAGGGGAGTAACACGCGGGGCTAAAAAAAAAAAAAAAAAAATACTACCCTCAAAATTGCTTTAAACACTCTTTCCTTGTCCTATTGATTTAAGATTGACTATATGAAGGTTACCTAAGAAACAGTTAAGTTTTCCTGGCACTCAAACACATTAATAAATAGTAGTTCTGTGTGTGCTGGCTGGCCGCGAATGTCCGCGTATAGAGTAAAACAGTTGAATGGCGCTTGTCTAAAAAGAGGTTTGGAACACATTATTCACTTCATCAAGTCAGGCACTAGCGAAATGCTGACATTTTCTAATGCAGTTAACATTCATACATATTCTAAATATTTATGTTTTGCACTAAGCCAACAGTTATTACTCCTTCCAAGTTAATTTCAAGAACAAATAAATTATGTATTTTGTAGGATGCATTACTACTTATATGTTAAAATCTCATTCTCATCAAATAATTATTGGTTATTATTATTATTATTATTGCTTTCTAAACGAAGAATACTACAAGAGCATGATTTACGGATTTATTTAATGTACAGATAGTGCGACAGCTTAGCTTAATCGATATAATGTTTTTATACTGATTTAGGGACACTACGTTCGAATCCTGACACCATGGAAATTTTATTTTTAGTGAAACATCTGTTTTTTCTTATAACCTGATAAGCTAATGGAAGTGGATGTTGAGTCATTTTAAGTTTTAAGATAGTACCAAAGTAGTGTGCTGATTTTATCACCCGGTTCAGATAATGTACGTCAGATACCCCAAATAAATTTATAAAATGAAACCTTAGGTTGCTAGGTGTCTTTCTAAGTGAGATCGGTTATAACGTATTGAACAAAATAAGTAAACTTAAGGTGTACTAACTTATATTAAATATAACTTTAGCTTTAACTAGGAACCAAAATAATTAGAAAACAAACTTTCAGCAATATCTCTATGACTTAATAATCTGCGTTGTAAGGCTAGTTTTCATTCTTTGCGCATGTTTAATGTATGCACCATTAATAATCAAGTGTGCACTTGTTGCAGGTTATTTGGATTTCGTGCCTAGGATCACCTCCATCATACATCATTTATTTGCTCTTGAAATCAACTTGGAAGGAGTAATAACTGTTGACTTACTGCAAAACATAAATGTTTAAAATATGTATGAATGTTAACTGCATTAGAAACTCTCAGTATTTTGATAGTGCATAACTTGATCAAGTGAATAATGTGTTCCAACCCTCCTTTTAGACAAGCGCCATTTAACTATTTTACTCTATACGCGGACATTCGCGGCCAGCAAGCACACACAGAACTAACTATTTATTAATGTGTTTGAGTGCCAGGAAAACTTAACTGTTTCTTAGATAACCTTCATATAGTCAATCTTAAATCAATAGAACAAGGAAAGTGTGTTTAAAGCAATATTTGAGGGCAAGTTTTTTGTTTTGTTTTTTTAGCACCACGTTTTACTACCCGTTTTGGTAATACGCCTAAGTACTAATTACTCTAATGGGCTAGGAATTGGAAAAGTTGAAGTTAGAGAAAGGAAACCCGCATTTGCGTGGAGGGAGAGTGTAAAACCACTTAGGAAAAACTACCCGAGTTAACCCGAGCGAGATTAGAAACTCGATCTCAACATCTTTGTCAGTCGAGCTAAGCAGTAAACTATCGCGTTAGCTAACAACGCCACCGGGGCGGTTCTGAGAGTATTTTATAATCTCAGTGTGGTAAATACATTATTAATTGAACTTTAAAAAAATCCCCGAGTTAATAATAAATTATATACCAGTGTGATATCTGCTCGAAACACTCACAAAATAAAATATGTAATACCTTATATTAAACAAATTTACAAAGTAAAATAAATATTCTAGGAAATACGGTAAATAATATATATTATACTGCTTCGGTATTCATGCGGACAGAAAATATTCTTATATGGTCCATTTTCAGTGATGGATTAAACAGTGTTCTATTCCTGGCCGGTAATATTGAGACACATTTTCCTAAACTTTTTCCCAACTTCCCTCCAAGCAAATGTGGTTACATCACCTTTAATTTTTATCTTTTTAATCACTATCCCCCAGTAATTAGTATTAAATATGGTTGAAATAGGTAAGATTATGTTACTTATAAATATTCTCCTATAGTTCACCCTGGATTATATTATCCCTTCACGGTAGAACGGAATTTCACCTTCCAACTGATCCACAAAATCCATTATAGCTAGGCCTGTCAGTATTTCCAGAGACTCACAGCAAAACACCAGATTAAACTAATGTTCAAACCTGCCTGGATATAAGGACTGCGTAAGCCTAGTTGAAATGAAAATTACACTGTAAACGCCAATGTGGCTATAGATATCCTAGATAAAATATACACAACATCAATCCGAAACTTTAACAGGGATTCGAACACCTAAACCTAAGTCTATCATAATACAATTTCCCCGGTTGATATCCTACAGGATAGAATTAATACGGAATCAGTTGTTGACAAATATCCGGCTTGTCCTTCACCGTAGACTCACAACACAAAACATGATTAAATCATGCTAAAACTTGCTTGGATAAATATTCTACAAAAAAAATAACTACATTTAAATCGGCTAAGTGTTTCCATAGATACATACAAATATCCGGCTGGCACTTCACCGGGGCTCACACCAACCCATGCTATTATAATTATTACTATAAAAAAATGCCTGGATAAATACTCCACAGAATAATCAAAACTACTTCACAGTAAGTGTGTTGTTCCATAAATGTATACAAACATTCGGCTGACCCTTCACTACGACTCCCACCGAAACACTTGATTATACACAAATAATGCTTAAACCTGCCTGGATATTGATCCAGTACAAAAGTAACAACCACACCGCAATTGTGAACCGTTGCGCCTAACTAGGCGTGTCCAAATACAAATAAATAATAATAAGCTAGAAGAAAAATTTAGAGTGTGCTGGGTGAGTAAAAAAGCAAAGTAAAACTGGGCAAAACCTAACTGGAGCCAAGCACACGCAATAAGAACTATTGCGGGACTCGTCCCTGCAGTCACCCTCAAACTCAATAATACATGTCATTAACTAGGAACGTGGCTTCTCCTCTGGTTTGAATATTAGATAACATATTTTAGTTGAAGTAACCTACCTAAGAATGAGTATATAAAAAGGTAAACTACAAACATAATAGTCTAGAGGCCTTTTATTTAGATTCAACAAGATATGGATAACAATTTATTTAAAGCAATAGTTTCCAAAAAAAAGTAGAGAATATAACATACGCAACCTTGCGTCATGGCCTCATAGGGAGGTCGCAGAACATATAAGCGAATAGCTTCGCTAATAAAACTTGGTTAAGCCAAAAAAAAACAATAACAGACTCTTGACAATAACCTTAGTATTAATGTCAATGTTCAACCTAAAAATATTGAGTTATTTCCTGTCAGCCGTTCATTATCTCTCATTCCCATAAACGGGAAAAATACACCATATCCCAAATTACAGAAAGCTAAAGTTGACGTTAGTCAAATAAACCCATAATAACTCGCCAGCACTAAACAAATATTTACCCAACACTTAGTCGTCATGGCGGCTATCATTAACTTCTCATACGCGCTGATGGCGCCAAATACTCTAAGTTCAAGAGAGAATGATTAAACTTAAAATATGAACAGAGCAATTCAATAAACGGAATCTAATGATGTTATATTTCAATAAGCAAAAGGCCAAAACCTAACATCTAACATGGAGTAATATAAATTAAAGTCCCTTATGCTTAGAGAAAATGTATAGTTAAAATAAATATTTATGTCGCTAGATATTCTATTATTGCCCAATTCTTAAACTTAATACTCAAAACAAACAACATGGGCCAAGTTTAAAGTTACAGTATATCGATATTAAAAATAATCACAAGTGAGAAAAATATATTCTTGAAACAATGTATTTTCATTGGAGTTCGTTATTATCAAAAATAAATACAATTCCAAAAGATATCTTATCATCAAAAATAACTACGAGTCCAAAAGATATCTTATTGAAGAATACACCATATCTCAGCCCATTTAAGAGATAAAAACTTAAGTCCGCAATACTTGACGTCAATAATACGTGCAAATATTAAAGTTAGAGTTTTCGAAGATTAAGAGTCGAAAGTGAATTTTGAATGATAAATATAATGCCGAAAAGGAATTTATCTTACATGGTTAATATCCGAAGCCGTAGCTTAGCACAAGCTACTTCCAAAGCCAGTCCCAGAATGGTGCTTACCCCACTCGGTAACACTTTTATATAGAAAGCACAGTTCACAGCACACGGAGCGAATGGAAGATAAGGGGGGGTTTCCAAAGAATTTAGTGAGGCGTGGAATGTTCTACTAGCATCTCGGTGACAGACTTGAGCATAGGTGGAGTGTTTCTTCTTACTTGTTGAGGATCTTTGCTGCGGGAAAGTCGTTGCAGAATGTTGGGATAGGCGTGGCCTTCAGTACGTTGCGATCAGTCGTGTCATTCGTGTGTGTGTTGTGTAGCCGATCCGACCGCCGACGGAGTTGGTAAAATAGGTAAGTTGATTGTTATTGTTTGGTTTCGGCTAGCTTGTGGCAAACAATGCTACAATTGGTTAAATGGTTCCTGAGGTAAATACATCCAGCCGTATCTTTAAAAGAAAATCAAACCCTCACGGTATGTATGCGAATTACTCTCTTAGGAGACATCATGATGAATAGAAATAAATGCACCGCAATACGTTGTGAAATTCCAGGTATCCTTGGCTATAGACAAATATTCTTAAATATAGTACAGAACTACAATATATTTTTACTTGAATACATTTATATTCCAAACCTTAAAAAAGCAGAGATATTATGTAAAGTGGTTTTAGCTCGTAAAACAAAACAATATTTATTCTTGCTTTTCAATTATCATTTAAACCTCCTCACTCTGATATTGTATTATTACTTTCCTTCGACATGGACAGTTTTAATGTTTGGATTTCCAGAATTGGTTTAGTAAAAAACAGATTTGACAAAAATAATCACAGTAAACATTATACATTAAATTTATTATAAAATGATAATAATCAACGCAAATCTTAATAAACCACACCTTTTCTTAGTCAAAGTATTAATTATTAAAGCGTTTTACTAATAGCTATATTATAGCCGCTATGGTAACATTAAATAAAGTATGGAATTGAACTATGCTCCCACAAAGTTATACACGGTCATAATAACTTTGAAGAAACAAATAAAGTCACTTTTATAACTAAAATATGTCCAATGGATGAGATTTTATCAATATTTATTTTTTGTCCACACGGAAATAATATAAAATATTTTAAATTAGGATTGGGACCCTTAACTCACAGAAGGTTTTTTAAAACTCAGCTTCTTACAAATTAAGTAAAAAGATTTAGTGTTAATCTGTTATTTAAGTTACATGTGTGGAATATAATAATTAATCATTAATAGATTTATAATTAGCTATAAAAAGTAATGAATATTCTGGATAGGGGGAGACTTGCTTTATGTTACCATGTAAAACCAATCAATGTGGGCAACAGTGCCCAAATAACGTTTGACGTGGTTCAACTTTTAATAGCTAAAAAAATTACAAGCCCGTATGTTAATGAGAGCAAAAATATTTAATTAACCTAGTATATAAATATTAGTTATTTATTTTATCATTGTCAGAACAATAAAGTAAAATTAATTTATTAAATCAAACCATTCGGGCATCGCTAAAAGACATAACCCCTCCCCCATCACTCCTTCCCAACAATCAATAAATAATTTAACGACTTAAGGCCTTCTCTAACTTAGGCGTTGGGCGTAGCTAGGCAAACTATTCTGCAGTCATGTGTGAGGTATATCATACCTTGCGGGCTCAGTGAATTATAAGTTGCTACCTTTCAATCTCGACGGATATTACACTACAATAATCATTTTTCTACTATATTGAGAAAAAATAAAGTGTGTCCTTGTGAACGAACTTATCTATTCCAAAATATTAATCTTTAAAACGGTTATAAAACTATTTAGTCCTTTATAATTAAAACTCCATCAATACAAAATTATTTCATCCCTTAATGGGTTTATTCTCCATAATATATTTGAAGCTCCCAGATTTCACTTAGAATTAACAGAATATATTTTAAATAAATGAATAGTTTTAATATTCTACTTATTATCTACTATTTAGTCATTTTAAAATATTTATTTAGTGATAATGGCAAAGTGGATTGTAGTTAATCTTGTACCACGTTCACAAATACTGAAGACTTGACTTTAAAACCAATGAAATCTGAGTAAGTGGATGATTACTATATTCTTAGTGTGAAATGTGTTTTAATATCCTTTAAAATGACGTGTAAGTGTGTACAAATCGAAGCTATTGATGAATTCAGTACACAATTATATGGCAATGCCACGGCCTTGATTTTATATAGGTTTGATACAAACTTGAGGGTTAAAAAAACTAAGCAGGTAGGGTGTTTGAAAAATTACATTTACATTTTAACTCCACTTTCATAAATAGGTACTTAACTTAAGGTGTGAAAGTAATTATCCTAATATCAACTTGGGTATGAAAATAATGATCCAAATAGCAACTATGGGTAGGAAAGTAATTATAACAATAGGTGTTTTTGGTGTGAAAGTAATTATAACAATAGCTACATTATTTACATATAGAATAACTGTTCAATAGCAAGGACATATTCGTGGTCATATTTGTTTTTAAAAGATAGCATTTAAAGTTTTTTTATAGTTATTAAAAATGAACTAGAAACATTAAACCACTTTAATTGTAATGTGTATTTATACCAAAAAAGTCATAATTTTTTTAAATAATATAACTAACTTTAGTGTTTTGAAAAGGTTTGTGACACATTTGTAAAATTATTGAAAAAGTAATTGTTTAAACTTTTACCGTTAGTAAACATATTTATGGATAGCTTCCAAATAAGCATTCTGTTTAGAATGCAAGTTAAGCACTTTCTTTATATTTCAAAATATTTGAATGCGCGGTTCGGCGGTGCTGTTTGCCCGTGACTATGAACTCTGAAGCACATTTGATTTGATACTACATATTTTCATGCGCATGACAGTGACGTGCGATATTAAATTATTTGATTGTGGTAATAAACTTTCTAGCTCATATGTGAGGATGTAGAATCTATATTCTAATTTTTTTAGTGTAGGTAGAAAGAAAATTCACCACCTATACACCTGGCTGGGACTCAGCCCCTGATCTCCACCTCTCTCTTTCCCCTCCCACAATCATAAAACACACATAGGCCTACATTTTAAATCACTCTTTTTTATGTCCAATCTCGTCAAATATTTTTTCTAGTGTATTTACTTCCCTTTGTTCAGACGTAACGACATAGTTTTATAACAACTATAAAAACATAGTTTGTAGGTCCCAAGTTCAATTCCCGCGTCAAGATGTCATTTTTTAATTTTAAGAATATGTAGATGAGGCTATAACCGGAGTTAACATATACTCATATTCGACATCATGTAGATCTAATGCTTTAAATACTTAACATCCCCCCCCCCCTTCCCAACATTCTACTATTTTGGCGTATCTATATAAAGCACACTTAGTGAATTTAATTAATATCAATATTTTTATTAATTACACTAGTGTGTTAATGATGAGCAATATATAAAATAGAGGAAATGTATTCACATTTCTGTGGAGGGGCAAAGGGAAACAACTTATAAAGATACACCCTTTGCTTACACATTCATGATTTGAACTCTGATCACCATTCATCGTTAAAATAAACTAAATGAGCTTAGGGACGGTTTCATATTCAGATTTATTACGCCTCAAGTGCGGCGCTATACTAAATACAAGACGTCACCTACCTTAACTTGAATGGAATGGGCCAGTTTCATATGCGAAACTGACCCATTCCATTTTGGTCTAGGTAGGTGTCATCTTGTATTTAGTTTCGACTCGCACTTTAGGCATGCTAAGGGCCAGTTTCATAGTCAAATTTAGTACGCCTCTAGTGCGGCGCTACACTAAGTACATGCCGACACCTACCTAAATCAGAATGGAATGGGCCAGTTTCCTATGCGAGAACGGCCCATTCCATTTGAGTTTAGGTGGGTGTCGTCTTGTACTTAGTGTAGCGCCGTACTTGAGGCGTACTAAATTTGACTATGAAACTGGCCCTAAGTCTGAATATGAAACCGGCCCCTAATGTTTAAATCAAGTTAAGGTTAACTTTAAAAATGAACCAACGGTTTAGTTCGTCCCCTGAGTGATCTGGTGGTTTAGGGGTAAGATGTCAGACTTCTGTACTGGGCGTTCGGGGTTCAATCCTTGGTCCTGGCACAGATTAATCCGAGTGTCAAACCCTTCTTGCCCCTCTGACAAGAAGTGTATTAATCACAACTTGCGAATGTGTGGAATTCCAGGCCTCCACCATGGTTCGGATCGCACGTTAAACTGTAAGTCCTCCATTATATCTCACAATCACCAATTAGCCTAAGTGCGAATGGGTAGTAAGACGTGATCATAATAATAATAATAATAGTTCGGTCCTTGACTTACAGTTTTCATTCATAATAGCTAGAGAAGACTGTCTACCTGCTAACCCACCCCCTCTTCCACTCTCCCTACCCTACCCAAAAGTTCGTCCAACGACTTTCCAGTCACTCCACCGGTGAAGAAGATAGGTTTTTTGGTTCTCAACGGGACGGACCGTTAGCATCCACTTTCACCTTTTCCTCAGCGATACAAACGTTATCTTGCAGATTTTTCTCAACATTAGCTCTGTTCAAACAACGTTAAGGAGGGCGCGCACTATGTCGGAATCGGACGGTATCAGCCTCTCAGTAAAAAATTTAAAACACGTAAGGTAGGGTGGGTAACAGTGAGACAAGTCAACTAACAGACTATTTTGAATGTCTGTGAAGTGGTGCTATGCAGTGTTCAAATGTTGTACTAGTGACTTTCCACCATATTTTGTTTATCAAGTACTGTAATAGTCTAGTGTGTGTTTTATGAAACTTGCTATTTTAAAGGTAATCAAAGTAATTCTTCTCCATTTCACAATTTTTATTATTTATTTACATATATTGGCAATATAACAATTCTAACTATTCCACCTCTTAGCTAATAGGTTTCTTTATCAGCACCATGGTTTCTTTTCCCAAATATCTTTACAGGTTATGTTCTCTTATTGATAAAAGAGAGCAAAGCACTACGGGTAGCAGTGAGACAATTCATGCTGGGGAACAGTGAGACAGCACAACTACTGTCTCACTGTTCCCCAATGATGAAAATAATAATAATAATAATAACAATAAATACCAGTAATCCTAATTTTAATTTATCCAATTTCTTTCATTACAGATTGGAATTTTAAAGAAAAATACCTCGTAATCCCAAAAGAAAGACTGAAATTGGCAGTTTCTCTGAGGAAGTAATGAGAGAGGCTGTACAGTTAGTTTTATCAGGTAGTAGTCTGCGAAATGTGGCGGTAGAAAATAAATTAAGTTTTCAAACTTTAAGTCGATATGTAATGAAACAGAAGGCTTCTCCAGATCAATCTGTTAGAATGAAACCAAATTATTCTGAAAATACATTTTTTACAGATGAGCAAGAAGAAATTCTAGCATTATATATAGTTTTTTTTTATGTTTAGCACCGCGTCTTACTACCTGTTCGGGTTATACGCTTTAAGTACTAATTACTCTAATGGATTAGGAATTGGGAAGGTTGAATTAAGGAAGTGAACCCGCATTTGCGTGGAGAGATAGTGGAAAACCATTTAGGAAAAACCACCCCAGTTCACCCGACCGAGATTTGAACCTCGATCTCCCCGTCCTCAGCAGTCGAGCTCAACACGACAAGCGCGTTAGCAAACTACGCCACCGAGGCGGGTCATATATAGTTACTTGCTCCAAAATGTTCTATGGGCTACCTAAATCTGATTGTATTATTATTATTATTATTATTATTATTATTATTATTATTATTATTATTAGCACCGCGTCTTACTCCCCGTTCGGGTTATACGCACTTACGCTAATGTGTAATGGTAGGGTGATTGTGAGATGAAATGGAGGACCTACAGTTTAACGTGGAATCCGAACCACGGTGGAGGCCTGGCATTCCCCACATTCACAAGATGTCTTGTCAGAGGTGAAGGAAGGGTTTGGTAATCAGATAAATCTTTGCCGGGACCGATTTTTGTAAGCTTGATCATGAATTGGCAGCTAAAAATAATATAAAATATCCAAAAATCTGGGATGATAATAATAAGACATGGTATTGAATGGTTTTATGGGTTTATGAGTCGGCATCCCAAAATATCTCTTAGGACACCTGAGGGCTGCAGATTAGCTCGATCAACAGCTTTTAATAAGCACACCGCCAACATTCTTTTAAACAATTTAATAGAGGTTTATTCTCGTTCTGACTATTCTTCAGACGGAACAAGAGTGTACAATTTAGATGAAACCAGCACTTCAACTGTTCAAAGGCCTCAAAAGGTGATTTCTGAAAAGGGTCTTAAACAAGTAAATGTTGCAACAAATGGAGAAAAGGGGGTTCACGTTACTACATACTGCCTTATAAATACAGCAGGTAATGATTTACCACCAGTAATTATATCTCCCTGAGTGCATTTCAAGAAGCACATGATCATAGGTTCACCAGCAGGTTCCTTGGGCCTAGCAACTGTAAGTGAGTGGATGACCTGTGAATTATTTATAGAAACTATGAAGTAGTTTATTAACCATTCTCATGGTTCTATTATTATTAGCACCGCGTCTTACTACCCGTTCAGGTTATACGCACTTACGCTAATTGTGTAATGGTAGGGTGATTGTGAGATGAAATGGAGGACCTACAGTTTAACGTGGAATCCGAACCATGGTGGTGGCCTGGCATTCCTCACATTCACAAGATGTCTTGTCAGAGTTGAAGGCAGGTTTTGGTAATCAGATAAATCTATGCCGGGACCGAGGATTGAACCCCGAACCCCAGCACAGAAGTCCGACACCTTACCCCTAGACCACCAGATCACCTCTCATGGTTCTAAAAACAATCCTAGTACACTAATTTATGACAATCATGAGAGTCATCCCTCAATTGAAGTTCTAGATTTAGCAAAAGGGAATGGTGTTACAGTTTTGACTATACCACCCCATTCATCAGCAAAATTACAACCGCTTGATGTTGGGGTTTTTGGGCCTTTCACCACAACCTACAATGCTGCTGTGTACTCTTGGATGATCAGACAACCTGGCCAAAATTTAACTATTTATGAAATGGCAGCCTGTGTTGGAGAAGCTCATTTAAAGGCGATGACACCAAAAAATATAACAACTGGATTCAAGAGGTCGGGAATATATCCATTTGATGACCAAATTTTCACAGATACTGATTTCATGTCAAGTTCAGTTACTTATAGACCACCTCCTGACAGTACAGTTCAAAATTCTGAAAATAATATTCAAGAAAATAGCTATCCCACTGTGCACTTAACCACTGGTCCCATTTCAACAACACCCTCCGTAATTCTTCACCTCAATGTAATCTCAACCATCACTGAACCAGTTCCAACGACATCCTTAGTTAGCCTTCACTTCAATGTGAACTCACCACATACTGAACCCAATCCAACAACATCCTCTATTAGACCTCAGCAAACCACATCACCACCCAGTTTTGCTGTTTCTCCAGAAGAATTAAGAGGATATCCAAAATACACTCCTAGTAGTAATAAAAAAATCAGGAAAGAAAGAAAAAAAAGGAAAAAGTATTATAGCTACGGATACACCAATAAAGGAAGAAATCAGAACAGACAAGGAAAAAAGTAACATATCAAGGAAAACACAGAAGAAATTATTGAATAGTTTGTTTAGTGAAGATGACATTGAACCTGAGTACGATGACTATTCTGATGGCCTAGAATATTTTGAGGATCTTCAAGGATTTGAAGAACTATCAAAAGACCCAGTAGAATTTCAATAAAACTTAATCAGAAGATGTATTACATAGGAAAGGTAATTCAAAATAAAGACGAAAATGATGACTTAGGTGCAAGCTACTTGCATAAAAGTGTAAAGATAGATAATCAATTTGGTTTTCCGACTGTACCAGATTTAGCATCAGTGCAGTTAAAAGATGTTCGCCATATTTTACCACCGCCCAAAGTTTTTGGTACATCAAAACGTAAGCATTCATATTATTTATTTGGAATTAATTTTTCTGGGATTAATATTCTATGATCATTTTATGTTAAATTTAAAATTAATTACACTTCAAACATTTCTTTATATACCTAGGTTTTTGTATTTTTAAGATTATTCTTTACTCCCGTATTAATTAAAATTTATAATAATTTACCTTAGAATTATTATTTTTAATTAGTTTTACTCTCATAAAAACATAATTTTACCCTGAAATTTTAACTTTTTATTAGTCTTATAATGTTAAATATTAAAGATGGACCTTTATTTAATAAAAATAACTTTTATTTTTTTAAACATGGAATCCTATTTATTTTGGATGAAACAATTCTCTAATGTAAATATTGTCTCACTTTTACACACTGTCATTGGGGAACGCTGAGACAAATATATATTCACACAATTTTTAAGATTTCTAAAAATCCTTAAGAAATATGTCTGATTTTTATATTGATTATGACAGTAAATATGACGATTTGAAAGTTCCATTTGGTCAGCAGTCAAAAATATAACTTTTTCACTTTTAATTAACGAAAATAAAAAAAGTGTCTCACTGTTACCCACCTTCGCTTACTCAAATCGGAGCCCGTGCACTACGCTAGACCGGCTCGGAATTTAGCTTTCGTATCGGCCGGGGCTCGGTCTGGAAGCGAAAAGTGCTGAAGCTCGTTAAGGGTGGGAAGCAGTCAAGCATTGTATTTCTGCTAGTCAGCAGATATACACTGTATATCCCAGTATTTGTGCCGATGTGAGCCGTTGCAGTGTGCGGCTGTTGGCCGATTCCATTCGGAAGTGGCCGGTGACGTGCCGACCAATCGTGATGCAGTGCACGCCCTCCTTAAAAAAATACCGTCGTCTCTGTGGCAGTCCGATCAACATTGTCGTTATCGGTCGTTTACGGAGGGGTGTAAGAAAACCAGGGGGAATCAACTTCAGACCAGGAAGGAGGGAGTAGCTCGTATGACCCAATCTTCTCTTCAGGGGTTATCTACGCAATATATATTCGTCAACCAAAGATTATCAACAGGGGTATAGTTTTAGGGGTTTTCTTATATAATTATAGCGGCCATATTTTTTTTTTAGAAAAAGCAGAACTAAAAAATACCTCAAATGAAGCTATTATTTTTAGTATGGTATGTCATCATGTTTAGGTCCAAAATAAATGTTGAAATAGAGCAAATAGAGGGAAAATACTAGAGGGGGAAAGAAAAAGATTGTTGAAACAAAACTATTGACTAAAAATCATTTTTAATTGCTAATTTAAGGTAACACATCAAGTGAATAACACCTACAAACACATTAGATTCATAGTCACTTTCTAGGAACAGATATTATTGTCAAGAAATACTCTATTGGTAAAGTCCCATAAATACATTTTTATTTGAACTCTTTTTTCTTCGACTTTTATTAATTCTTATAAAGAAATTTAAGATGTTGGTTGCTAATCACTTCCAAATAATACTTCAGTAAAAATATTCTGATAATAATAATTATATATATATATAATAATAATTATATATATATATGGGTCTTACTATCCGTTCGGTTTATACGCCTATGTACTAAATACTCTAATGTGTTGGGGATTAGGAAGGTTGAATTTAAAGGAAGTTTACCCACATTTTACGTTAAGGGAGAGGGGTACACTATTGAGGGACCCCCCCCCCCTCAATACGGCCAACCGGGTTTCGAGCCCTGATCTCTGACAATTTCCACACGTCCATTCCAAACTCTGTCTTAAAATATGAGTTGAGAATGACCCTGAGCACGGGATATCTCCTGGATACCTCAGTGGGTAGAGTATTGGAGTACTAAGCCAAAGGCCTTGAGTTCGATTCCCATGTCTAGATGTCATTTTTCAATTTAAATAATACAACTTGTTATATTCAAAACATAACACATATGGTTTCTATTTCTTATTTTCAAGAGGGCTAATTTATTAAGGCCTGTATATTTAATCTGTTAAAAATTAGTTTTTTTTCCATGTTTTGTGTGAAAATTAAAATAATATTGAGTTTGAATTTCACATATCAAAGCAATTATGGCTCTATATGGGATGAAATATAATAGTAATATAATGGAGTACAATATGTTGAAACACACAACACGAGTATCCAAAGTTGTCTTAACATTTCATAAAATGTGTGTCCCAATTGTTAATTTATAATGAACTAGTACAAAAATCTTAGCCAAACTTATCATGAGAAAGCTAGTTGGAATTGAAAAACAATACTTTTAAAATACATCCTTAGCAGATCAAATATGTTGAATACATTGACACATCCCACGGATTTCCACTAGATTGGGCCCACACATATTGAATATTTACTAATTAAATATTTGGCCATGTGTTGTCTTTAAGTCTTGCCAAAACTTTCCCGTATAGTGAAAATAGCCATAAACGTCAAAAATGATTAAACATGTGTAAAATCAAACTATTTGAAGGCAATAAAAAGCGTAAAAGGTTATTTTTAACACCAACTAGTAATTGAATGGCATATATAACGTAAGTATAGATAAAGTAGGCAGGTAAGTAGAAGAAAAGAACCTCGGTGGTCTTGGGGGCAAGGTGCTCGTCCCACGACCCGATGTTCCCTGGCTAAAATCCAGCTGAGGTCGATGAATTTTTATCGAGTGATGAAAATACGTAACGCAACTTCCTTCGTAAGGAAGTAAATCCGTTGGTCTGGTGTCGTTTGAGGAATGTAAAAGATACCTGGAAGGTTTTGAGTTACCTTTCCATAAAAAGATTGTTGGATCTTTCTTGCTCGCTCACAGAAATCTAGTTTGTAAAGCAACGGAATACTAACCACACTTTCAAGACTTCCTTAGGACATATGCTTTCTCCCAGATGGTGCGGGTGGACACAATAACCAGCTGAAGGACTGAGTGCACGTGCGTGCTGCTGTTATTATTAATATTATTAATAACATTCTTAAAAACAAATATATTATATTCATTCTCGCCAACATTATTTTGTTACCCACCTCGGTGGCGTAGTTAGCTAACGTGTTAGTTTCGTGTTGAGCTAGACTGCCAAGGACGGGGAAATCGAGGTTCGAATTTCACTCAGGTAAACTGGGGTGGTTTTTCTTAAATGGTTTTCCACTCTTCCTCCACGTAAATGCGGGTTCACTTCGCCTATATTCAACCTTGTCAATTCCCTAACCTAGTAGTGTAATTAGTACTTAAGCGTATAACCAGAACGGATAGTAAGACGTGCTGCTAAGTATTATTATTATTATTATTTTGTTGGAAATAAAAATATCTGCAAAGTTGTAACATCTTAATAGGTGACCTGGTTGTCTAGGGGTAAGGTGTCAGACTTCTATGCTGGCGGCCAGGGTTCAATCCTCGGTCCCGGCAAAGATTTATCTGAATACCAAACACTTCCTTCACCTCTGACAATACATCTTGTGAATGTGAGGAATGCCAGGCCTCCACCGTGGTTCGGATATCACGTTAAATTGTAGGTCCTTCATTTCATCTCGCAATAACCCTACCATTACACATTAGCGTAAGTGCGTATAACCCGAACGGGTAGTAAGACGCGGTGATAATAATAATAATGTAACATCTTAACTAACGTTCGCTGGAATTAGGCATTAAAAAAACCTTTGTAGTTGTGCTATCTTCCAGCCTATCCATTATTTAGTCATAGATATTCCATCTCGTTAAATTATCTATGACAAACTTATAAGTGCATTTTTGATACAGAAGATAAATAAATTTAAATAAATGCAGATATGTAAGGATGAAATAATGCAGTGTAGTTTATTTTTCTCTTTAAACCTTTTTATCTTTACATACACGTACTTAATGGTTAATATAAGATTAGAAATAACCTAGTGTTATGTGACAACAACAAACATCTTATTTATCTTTGACTTCGGCTTCGACTTTGGATCACATTTTTCAATCTTTTATCTGGATTAACTTTACACACCCCTTCTGGTTTACTTGGTAAACCATTATATTTATTCAAAAAAGTGCAATGAAAAGAACATTTTGTTTATCCTGTGAGTAAACAAGCTTAGTTTGAATTAATTCCACTATGGTATAGCATATAAGATAGGTTTATAGCGTAATCCTTCACGGTAAGACTGCTTCCTTTCAGGGTAAACGGAGTATGGGCCCCATTTTCCTTTTAAAATTATATCGACTTGTTAAAAGAAACTGAGTTGTATGTCTACAGGTGTCCAATTATAAAAATTTAGAAAATATTTAATCATGTTGATACAAATGTAGAACTTTTGCTTTTCCGAAAGCTAGATTAGCGCATAGAAAATGTTGTTCATATGTTTTAATTGGTATCACAGCTAAAAATATATTTTAAACAGTAGGCACTGAATTTGGCACATTCTTTAGACCTTAAACCAGCTATTAAGAACTTAAACTATCTGGCATAGGAGAACCGGTATAGGAGAATAAACTGAACTTGATATACCCATTATACCCGCCTCAGTGGCGTAGTTGGCTAGCGCGCGAGTCGTGTTGAGCTCAACCGCCGAGGACGGGGAGATCGAGGTTCGAATCTCGGTCGGGTGAACTGGGGGTGGTTTTTCCTTCCTCCACGCAAATGCGGGTTCACTTCCTCTAATTCAACCTTCCCAATTCCCAATCAATTAGCGTATTTAGTACTTAAAGCGTATAAACCGAACGGGTAGTAAGACGCGGTGCTAAATAATAATAATAATATACCCATTATAGGAGTTCTGATACAAACTATCTAGCCTACTGTAACAGAATAAGGAGTGGAAATATTGTGGTACAAGTGAACAGCTACTAAAACAGCCTAGCACGTAAGATCAGGATGAATATTTTTAATATTAGAAGCAGCGAGTAAAATCCAATTAATTAAGCTAAGTTAAGGAAAGAAAACGAATAGAGTACTTGTCTCAGTATCGATAAGCAGTTTCCAAGACTAGCTAGCCCATGGGACTATAAGGACGATGAATGGAACAAGTATTAGCTCTTATTGAGTTTGAAATAACCAGTTTTGTGTTAATAATGTATCATGATAAATATTTATAATTCAATAAGAATTTGTTTTGTATAATGTATATATTAGTTATATAAAGTTATCAAGATTGTTCAAACAGTTTAAATTGATATAGGTATGTATACTTATAATTTATTGTTTGTAATATAAGAACAAGGAACTTTGGCGACTTGTAGTTTTTGTGTGAGGGTAGACATTCGCTACGGCTGATGGAATCGCAGGAATGTGCCAGTAAACCACACATTGGTGGTAAGCTTGTAGAAATTAGCCTACAGGAAGCGGAGCTTTGGAGATGGAAGAGAGCAGGGTTGAAGTTCGTCAGTCGGAATCCTGCAAGGATAGAGTACTTTTTTTTAGTCAGGGCTGGATTAAGGAGCGGGTACGGGGGCCATCGTCCTCGGGCTCCCTAGAAAACCACGTACATTTCTGATTATAATTATTTTATTTAAAGTGTTATAAATTATAAGTTGTATAAAAGAGTTACTCGAAAGTGCAACAAAGAGATAGGTATATTATCTCGTTTATTCCAAGGAGCATAATCGAGCTTTGCATCACACCCAGTGTCGAACCAAAACCAGGATATACTTATTTTCTAAAGGGGTTAGAAAAGTGTTGAACACAAAATAGTTCAGCTTCTTGAGTAGTGATTAGTGCCACGTGTTTTTTTAAACATTTTAATATTTAGGATAAAAGTTCAATAAGGTTAAATAAGCTTTGAATGACAGCAAATATGCATAAAAGGGGGAATTTTGAGAACTTAGGACTACCTGAGTTTTACCCGTAGGCCAAGCTAAATACGAATAAATTAATTTGAAAGTGTTATTCCTAAAATGTAAATCTGTCAACATGGTTCATGACTTTCGGTCCGAATTTTACTAGAACTTTTTTTTAGGCATGAGATTCGATTCGGATTCGATTTGAGTAAGCTAGCCAAGACTCGGAATCTATTCTCAATTGAAAAAGATGGATTCGCCTAGGGTTAAAACTAACACACTTTTTTGATTTCGCCAAATCATAAGTTTTTTTTGATTGGGGGAGATTGATCCTTGTCAAGTAAAGAGTGCGGATTTGGTACACCCCTCCCTCACATGTCTGAATTCTCAAAATGTTGCTAAATGTCTAAATATTGCACTCCAAAATATAGTATTTCCTTGACGTTTATAAAAAGAAGATGATGGTTCTTCATAAGATTCGCTGGCCACACAAAATAATGGATAGGGCCACGAATTTGACATGCCTGTCATAAGCGCTGTACCACCCCGGAGGGGTGATTGGATTATCTTTGAGGGTGCTAATATGCAAGGGGGTAGAAGTTTGTGCGAGAGGGGGTGATATAAGACTCCTGTTAATTGATTTTAAACCAGACATTGGGAAACTGTTATCACGTTATCAAGCCCATTCAATGAACGTTTACTGAACACTGCAGAATTATGAATGTGGTAGCCAAGGGACTTTCTAAATTACTATCAGAAAAATGGTTAAAATAAAGTTAATCCCCGCTTCGATGACCGCATGGTCTAAGGCGCTTCTCTCGCAATATACTACAGAGGCTGCTTATGGCGAGGATGTCATGGCTCGATCCCAGTCGGATGTACTGAGGGTTGTTTTTCCTAAATGGTTTCCCACTCTCTCCACGCAAATGCGGGTACACTTCCTTTAAATTAAACTTTACTTATCCCTAGCCCAATAGTGTAATTAGCACATAAGCGTATAGCCCGATTGGTTAGAAAGACACGGTGCTAATAAAAATAAAAATAATAGAGTTAGCCAATTTTGTTTGATCAAACTAAAAAGTTTTAATTTGATTTTTAATAAATGGGACATTGAATGCTACGGTATAAAGATAATGGTTTTATTTTCTACCTTAATGGGTTATACAAACCGCTATTCCGAATGAAGTTTTTTTAAAGGGTATAATAGGAGCTACTGAGAATTAGTTTATGGAATCAAGTGAACCTAAAACATTTGTGAACCACTGTTCTAAGACGTCAGACTTTCGGTCTACTGGATTGCCCTGAAAGTTATGTGGCGATCCGGAATCTTAGCTGGGTGCACATGAAACGCTTTACAACATGGGATATGTAATTGTGGTTTGCCCATACTCACTTCGCGCTAATGAGATTGCATTTCTTAGAACTAATTTCCTCGTCCTTAACCAATGAACCAAGTTGTTTTAGCACCACGTCTTACTACCCATTCGGGTTGTAAGCATATGTACTGTACTAATTACGCTAATGTGTTAGGTGTGAGGAAGGTTAAATTTAAAGAATGTGTACCCACATTTGATTATGAACGAGTTGAAAATTATTCAAGAAGAGCCACCGTCAGTACACCCGACCGGGATCAAGTCCTGATCTCCCCGTACTCAGCAGTCTAGTATATTGCCAGTGACGCCTTAGGATGCTCCATACACCAAATACAACATATGATTCGCGAGCATTTGTTTCGAGGCAAAATGTCGCATCACTTTTCATTTGATGTAGAGACGTGTGAGACATTTTGACTCGTAACAAGTTATAATTGTTCGATTTCCCGCCATTTATAAGTGAGCCATCAAAGAACTAGGTGCAGTATTTAGTTGATTCTTTAAAGAAAAGTGAATGTGTGCATTTGGATGACTATGATGGCTAATGGTGGGCACAATTATTAAATAAAATAATCGCGTAACTTTACTACAGACCGTGTTATTCTTTTATCTTTTTATTTTCTTACCAGCTGAGTGAGAATCAACCTTATTGGCTGAAATGTTTACAGTGCTATACGCTGCTATTTCTATTTAAAACACATTTTTCCGTAGAGCTCATTTTTCAAGAAAAGGTTCTGTTGTTACTTTCTAGTTGAAAATGCCTTAAATGCTCACATGCATTTTCAATACAAAATACTCGCAGTTGTAAAGTACACAATCAAAACGCAGGCTAACCAAGCGAATAACTTTCCCAATTATTTTTAAAGTACCCGGTAAAAATTATACTCGATTCTTTTTACTCGTCGTTTTATCCCCACAGTCGCAAATAACGAAACTAATAATTAAAGTAAGTTACAAAATAGAAATAATAAAAACATACCTTAGTGCAATGTTCTCAAACTCTAATAAGTCGAGAGGCCAGATTCACAAACTAGGGGTGTGTTGTGAGTCTTATAAGGAATAGCAAAATATTTGAAACCGTATTTATTAAACTATGAAAATAAATATTTTCACAGCCAAGTAGGTATATTTAAAGTAATAAAAAAGTTAGCACAGTCTAAAAATTGTTCCCTCTGTTTTCTGTTACTAAAAATTATGTAAACACTAAAATTAAACTATTATTCATTGTGTGCTTATTTGACTTCGGGCTGGAGAATAGTAAAAAGGTATAGAAGATAAGTGCACAATATGCGTCCCGCGAGTTGTGAGTTTGCGAACCCTGCCTTAGAGTCTTAAACTATGCGGCCACCAAAGCTGTTAAATAGCCATTAATTGAAAACGTTTAAAATAAATATAAAAAAAAGACAGAGGGAACAAAACTAATATACGCAATTACGTCATATATAAAAACGAGTTTACCTCCAATACATGACATAACAATATTCGACATAATCTAGCAATTTGTGAATAATAATATATTGTACAGTACATAGTATATTTTAGGAACAATACATTTATGATTTTGATAGTAAAAAATACCTTAAGAATAGGCCCTAACAAAATCAGCGGGGAGAGTCGTATAGTATAATACAACGGCTAGTATCAGACAGATCATGTTTCATTAAACTGCCGTTAGCTAGAGAACCCTCTTGGCTATAATATTACTCCTCTTGCTTGCAGCCAAAGACAGCCATTAGTTGAAGGTGTACCTTTGAGCCGTACGCGTCCCACGAGTGTTTGTGTAGTTTCTTTTCTTTGTTTATTTGTTTCAACTACATTTTCAAGACTTCTAATTCTCACATGGTAATTACAATTAGTTTGCTTATTGGATATAAGGTAAAGGTTAAACTCATGAATAAGTTATAATATTGATTTGGTCAATAGAGAAATTATCATTATAATGAATACCATTATTTTATTGCCATACAGATTGACTAGTATCGGACAAGTGGTTTTCGTCCAGTAACGGACAAACTAAGGGATGCCACAAAGTTTTTACTAACATTGGCAACCAATAAAGCTTAAGCTACAAATAAAACACCTAATTTAAGGTTAGGTATACTCATATATATTGTTCTTCATAAAACTTTTGCTTTCAGGTAACCAATTTTGGAATATTACACTATACCTAAATTAAAGAAAAGGTAAAAAGTAGACTTACGTGGGAAGTGGCAAGAAGAAAACATGAAATTAGCCGTAGAGGAAGTTTTTAGTAACGCTATGACAGTGAGACAGGCGGCAAATATATACGCTGTTCCTAAAAGCTCCTTAGGAGACATAGTAGCGAAGTTAAACTTAGGAAATGAAGTTAATATAGGCCCTCAAATGGGGTGATTCAAAGCTATATTCTTAGAAAATTTTGAAGAGGAACTTGTAACATATTAAAGAGCTTGATAACCGTTTGATGCCACTGAGTCGTGGGTAGTTTGGGAAATTGACTTTAGATGTGTCCGAAACCTTGAAACTTGATCACCGCTTCAACAAGGAAAAGAAGTGTTCTGGTAAGGATGTATACTATGATCCCGGCACAGATTTATCTGATTACCAAACCCTTCCTTCACCTCTGACAAGACATATTGTGAATGTGGGGAATGCCAGGCCTCCACCATGGTTCGGATTCCACGTTAAACTGTAGATCCTTCATTTCATCTCACAATCACCCTACCATTACACATTAGCGTAAGTGCGTATAACCCGAACAGGTAGTAAGACGCGGTGCTAATAATAATAATCTACTTTGATTTTATGAAACGATACCCTGAAACCACATTAAGAACCACTGAATCTACTAGCATGCAACGAGCAGTTGGTTGGATGGATAACTGGTGACATTTTTCTGAAGTGGCTTCAAGAGTTCGTCAAACGTATCCATTCTACTGAAGAAGAACCTGTGCTGCTCATTTTAGATGGTCACTGCAGCCACAAGGAGCTTGACGTGATTCTGTTTGCACGTCAACTCAATGTCCATACGTAAGTTTTCTCCCTCACGCGTTACAGAAACTGTAACCACTTGATAGGACCATAATGAAGCCCTTTAAAAACTCATATAATGAAGCTTGTGCTATTTGGATGTGATAGAATCCTTTTTCCAGGATAACAGATTATGAAGTAGTTGAATTAGTAAGCTATACTTTTATCAACATTTTCCAAATGGATATAGCTAAAAATAGGTTCGAATGTACAGGTATGCATCCATATCATACACACATATTCACAGCTTTAGACTATTTGCCATCCCAAGGACTAGATATTCCAGACTTTGTCTATGTAGACATAGAGCTATTGAAAAATGATCCAGGAAATCTACAATCAATATCCCCTAAGACTACACTCTGATCAAATTATGGACACGAAAATTCAGAACCAGCATTTGAATCTCCAAGAGCCTCAACTTCTGTATCTCAACAACCTCCAACTCCACAGTTATCTACTTCCATGACTTCAAAACAGTCAACTTCAACAGCACAAACTTCAACATCAAAGCCTCCACAGTCATCTCCTCCTTCAACTAGAATTTTTCACACCATAATCACACAAGTGTCACCAGTGCTTGTTGCTGCAGAACACAGGTTACATGTTAGAAGAAGACGTGGTGCTAAGAGCTAAGAGCGAAATACTAAAATCAAGTCCTTATAAAGAAAGCTAAGTTAGAAGAAAAAAATTCACGAAAATGGAGAAATCCAAAACTAGGTTGGAAGCCACTAAAAAAAAATTTTTTTTAAACTACATCAAAATAACAGAAAAGTTAACAAAACTTCGGTACAACTTATGAGCGAACAAGTTGAAGATAAAACCAAGTTTATAATATTTGGAGAAAATGTTGACGAGGATTAGATAAAATGCGATTTTTGTCAAGGGTGGGCGCACGAGAATTGTGCAAATACAGAATTAAATCCATCTTTTTATAAATATGATGCTTGTGAGAAAGCATCTTAAGACAATAAGAGGAGTTTAGTGTCCAAATTAAAAAAAATTGTGATATTTTATAATGTCCGGTACTACCCGACAGTAATTTTTTAAACTGAATCAAGCTTTTTTTTA
>CABFVX010005625.1:24730-48828 GCA_902151425.1 Timema shepardi | reverse complement strand
AGTGTGGCTTAATTCTGGATTTGCAAAACGTAAAAATTGAACCTTCTTACCCTCATAGCTCTTGAATAAAAATAGTTAAAAATAAAATTTTGGTGTGTAACATTTCATAGAATAAAACTCTTTTGAATGACGAAAAAAAATATTTCTGGACGTATGGCCTTAACTAGTCCAGTGTGCGACTTTAAGGACTAACTGAATGCTTAACTCGTCCAGTGTGCCGCTTTAAGGACTAACTGAAAGTTTAACTAGTCCAGTGTGCCACTTTAAGAACTGAATGTTTAACTAGTCCAGTGTGCCACTTTAAGGACTAACTGAATGCTTAACTAGTCCAGTATGCCACTTTAAGGACTAACTGAATGCTTAACTAGTCCAGTGTGCCACTTTAAGGACTAACTGAATGTTTAACTAGTCTAGTGTGCCACCTTAAGGACTAAATGAATGTTTAACTAGTCCAGTGTGCCACTTTAAGTACTAACTGAATGTTTAACTAGTCCAGTGTGCCACTTTAAGGACTAACTGAATGTTCAACTAGTCCAGTGTGTCCTCTTATAATGAAGTATAAGACAAATGTCAGTCGCTGACTACACGTTGTGACATGAAAACAATCTAACATCAGTAACTTAAGACAAGAGCAGACAAGCATCGAAACGGGATAATCGGACATGCCAAAGAAATCTACTGTATTTAAAAGTCAAAACCTTTGATTGTTATAAAAGGCATTGAACAATATATATCAAATACCATCCAATACTGCAAAGAATCAACACTATCCTTGGCTACAATATTCTAATTTCTTTCACTCGGACACAAAACCTTATAGTACATCCTAAATTGCCCAACCCCGACAAAACTTTCACCTCGATCAACACAGCAAAAGGTTCACACCCGTGTATGAAACAACGTTGCAACGCCCGCAAGATCAACCCATCCAGTAAGACCTTCAATAATTCATTATCATTTAGGATTCAAGAAATCAAAATCACTGTGGGCTGCCCATTTTGTTTTTCTGGAGATGGAATAAAACTCTTGTTGATTGTCTGGGTAAATAATTACTTACACAAAAATAAGATTTAAACAATTTTTATTATCTTATAAAAGTAAAAAAAAAAAAAACCTTATGAACTACGATGGCATGAGATACAAAAATATGAATAGAAATATATAACAATCATAAAAAAGGCACTGATAACATTATTGGAAATTTATTCTAGACATAAACATTAATTATATCCAGCTTAATATGTGTTGTGGAATAGGTCTACTATAATATAGATAGATACAGAAAAATAACATTTTCGACGGAAACATTTTTTAATACCTTATAAAAGTAAAAAAAGAAAAATCTTTACAAACTATAATGGCAAAAAATAACAATCATACAAAAGACACCGATAATATTATTGGAAATTTATTTTAGATAAATGCATCATATACAGCCTAATGTTGTGTAATAAAATTTAGTCAATTGAAATATTGCTAGAGAAACAGAAAAAGAACAGATTAAAATTAAAATTAGAGATGGGGCACTTGAATCTTAGAATCCGCTGAATCCTGACAAGTATTTGAGATTCAAGGATTCTGTGTTTTACTGGATTCGATGGTTGAATCTTTCAACTCATAAACAAAGCATAATATTTTGAATTCAAAAATTACTTAGTTAGTGCTACTTGAAAAGTAAAACTTAATCCGTAATATTTATTTTGTCGGACAAAAGAGATTAATTAGCATGAATAAAATCATTATTTAAAAAAAATATATTGTTAGGTGTGGAAAATCTTACGTGCCTAGTACCCTAAACTCCCACCTCCATGGGAAACTTTGACTCAACCGTTTCGGTACATGCTCACTCCTAAAACGTTCATCTCACGAACAATCTTGTAAATATTTTAATGAACACGTTAAAATTCTTCAAAAACTGAAAAACAAAACTAAAATTACAATTACAATTAAAATAAACTCGAAATAAATAAAACAAATTACGGATTTTTTTTCAACAGATAAGAACAAATTACGCATGATACAAAGTCATCCACCATTAAACACGATATAAAGTCAGCCGCCATGACGTATATTATGTTTACTCGCCCAAGTGATGATTAAAATAAAGATACTGTTAATTCTTACTACCCAACAGGTTTAAATTATCTACAACTATGCAAAGAACCCCAATTTATTACATACGATCCTTAAGTTAGATATTTTGTTGGGTTTCATGAAAAATAAATACTGTCGGCAGACACTGATAAAACTGTTTATTTACGCCTACCGATTGTTTGTTTTAAAATTGAGTAAGGTAATCTGATCACTTAGTAAGCACCCGCGAGTTTTAAGAATCAAATAACGACTTGTTAATTCATTATTTGTTTTTAAATTGAATTTAACTTAGAGTTTTATTTTTTTAAATATGTTATTGAAGTAATTGTAAAAATAATCAAACATAGTCCTTTATAAAATGGGAACAAACATATTGTAGCCGAAAATTTGTTCATGTTTTAAATAGAATGCATTCTCAGAAATCGATATATCACAAGAATTGAATATATTTGTTTTCCACGCGAAAAAAGATAATGGATATATAATAAAATAATAATGAAACATACTTAGGCATTATTGAGTTCACTATTTCCAATGTATGTTTAATTGTTAAGCATGTTGTTTTAGTCTTTATTTAAAATATCTGCTTGTATTTTTACTTTTGCTATCTTAATAAAATAAATTATAATCTTTCAATGATGATTAAAGTTGATCAAAGGATATAATATAGGCCTAATCTGTTTATTTCACATGTGTTTTTAGAAACTTAACTCATTCTATCAACACTTTTAAAATAACTAAGACACCACTCAAATTTTGTCTAATTTGATTTTTAAACAATAATATGAGTCTAGATTGTTTAATTTGGCTGTATATTAACCTGTATTGTGCGAGGGATGGTTTGGGGTTGATTAAAATTGAAAGCATGATTGCAATAAATCTTAATTTACAGTTTGAGCCTATATTGTGTAATGTAAGTCTATATGTAAATCTTTAAAATTTCTAACAATTTGCTAAGATTCAGATTCGAGAATAAAATGTAGACTCAGATTCGACCCATCTCTAATTAAAATGATAGCACATTGTTTCTAAAAATAGAGCTGAGCTGATAATTTGTTGCAGATCTTGCCAATTATTGTTTTTTCTTTACATTATCACTAAATTAATGCATCAAAATGACACACACAACTTATCAAATACAATTTTTTTTGTTCATTGACTTCATTAGTATGCAATTAAAAAAAATAGCTATAGTAAAAGTGAAATATTCTGCGGCAACTATCTGAAAAAGGAGGAGCGTGGAGTCCAACGTGAATAACTGTTTTAGACTTCTTTAACCAAATCCAAAATGCTTAAATATGAGTATAAAATGTTAATAATACAAAAATAATTCTTTAAAAATTAGCATGAAATGTTGTAAAATCCTATTTATTTGTTTTCATCTTTTCCATTAGGATTAACCAACAATTATTATTACCATTATTTTAAATTTAAATGTACTTGGACCTAAACTGAACAAGATATATTTTAAAATAATCACAATTACATTAAATTATCGGTTGATATTTACAGAATAAGTAATTAAGGGGTGAAAAAATATTTCAGCAGTCTAGTAATAATGATTGTTGAGTGTCACCTCTTAGCTCTACCAACTCATTCATTAACTATTTCTCTTGTTTGTTGCTCACAGTTGTAATCTACCCTGTAGCAATATCTTTCTTTTTCCCTAATTTTCTGTCTCCCTTGCAAGCACCAAATATGAGTGTCATTGTCCTTTCAAATGGTTTTTTCTCACCAACCAGTAAAATATCTATCAAAAACCAATCATCGGCTTAACCGATTGCGCCGACGCTAAAATCAGCAATCTGCATCAGCCCAGCTCTAAAAATTAGCATTTTAATTTTAATTGTGTAGCACCTCATTACATCTTAAGATACTATAAATTAAATTTTACTTATTATTGTCAATTATGAAGCACAAATATATTCAATTGATATCTAATAACTAGAGCCTGGATTTTTATGTAATCACATATTTTCATCCTGCCAGTTGGAGATGTGAAAAATTAAATGTCAGAAAACTAGGTTGTTTGGGACTATATTTCCTGTTTTAATTTGATATATTCTCACGAAGAAAACCATACATAAAGCAACAAGGTAAATAAAAAATGACAATAACGGTTCCCAAAATCAACCAAGGAAATATAGTTTGAAGTTTGCCACAATAATCCAGTGCATAGATTGGTCATTTGGAAGGAAAATACCCAAGTTTATAGGCTAAGTGTAATATTAATATCGGCAAGTGGTCTGATGATCACTTGTTTACAAATCACCAGCTAGAGCGGAGCAGGAAAACGTAACATCATCTGTCAACCAAGTGAATTTTCCTAGAATTTCATGTGACATACGTCCACACACACAAAGTGCATTCCTAAAAATGTTTTTTTGGCTGAAGATTTATTCATTCAATGTTATTTTCCCATTATTAAATATTTTACTACGCATTTTAACTGATTTTAATAAAAATTTATGTATATATTTTGTTACAATAAAAATCCGGGCTCTACAAATAACTTTCAGGTTGGCAACTCTACTATTAGTCAAAAGGGAATTTAAACACTTTTCTTTTTGTTAAAGGATGCAAAATTCATACATTTTTTTAGTAAACAATAATTATGCATATAAAATAACAGCAACCACTATGAACCTAGGGTTGGAATTTTAAAATATTGATTACAAAACAATTCACTACTTATCACAGTAAATTCCTCTAAATATAAAACATATTATATTAGACACCTGTTAAGACACAGTTAAAAGTCATTACATATAACAAAGACAAGGTAGCTTAAGCCACCCATTACAACAACTATTATTATTGAGGTAACCATATTCACTATTTTGTACTAACGGCTCTAGATTTTATTGGACTGCTTCTGTGTGAAAATATACACAGTAAATCCTGCTATAGCGTTGTCCAGCACAACGTTGTTTGGTTACAAAGTTTTTAATAGCCTGTGACCCTTTTTTACACACCGCTGGCCATGATTGTCTATATTGTTGTTTTTCAGCTTGAATCATGCACCAAGTTTGATTTGTGCACCAACCACCCGATTCTTATTGAGTGATGAGTCATGCAAGCCATGCCAGGTGTTAACACCCCCCACCCAAAACTACTCGTTTCACAACCGCGTGTTACAATGATTCATGCAGGACATGACACAGGCACCCATTCCCGCCTTAAATGTTAAGTGTGGAGATGTAGACATCTTTACCTTCTGTTTAGCCCAGGCCAGTGCCAGTTTCATGTTTCTCTCTTTGTGCATGTTTATATTGTATGTTTTTAATTTCGTTATAGTTTTCATCTGCTGGGTACGAAGTTTAACCATCTGCTTATCTAAAACTCCAGTTGCAAAGAAAAAATACAATCTATTAGCCTAGAGCCTTCTAGAATCCGCTAAGCGTGGTGGTAGATATTGCTGCAGCTCTGAAACTGCTGTTTGCACTGTTGGTACAAATGTCGTGTGTTTGTAAGTGTTTGGGGATATGGGTGGAGGGAAGGGAGGGGTTGGAACCAAGCCCTCAGATAGTGCGTTGATTCTTATAGGGGAAAAAAGTTCTATAGCAGGATTTACTGTGTATCAAAACTTGGGAGTTCATTTAATGGCTTATCAATAATTACGTATAAATCTATCGAATATTAGACATTTTATGAAGAAAAACTTTTCAATAGCAACACCTCGTTGCACAATTTTTTTACAAACTCTCCTAAATATGAAACTATATATAATCATGTACTGTAAAAGTAAAAATATGATTTAAAAAAAAGTTGTTATCGATATACTTTCCATAAGCTATACACACCCCAAAATATTTCAAAATCTTTTAACACCTCTTTGAAAATCTTTGCCAAATTCATATCTAACAACATAACATTAGTTTTACCAACCACAAATGTTTATTTTATATTTTCGGCACCGAGTCTTACTACCTGTTCAGACTATACACCTGAATTTGGATAGAGGGGGAGAGGAAAAACTTTTAGGAATAACCCCCTCAGTGCATCCAACCGGGATCACCCTAAATCCTCGTCTTCGGCAGTCTAGTTTATTGTGAAAATAGCGCCACTCAAGTACAAACATTTTTAAGGCACTAAACAAGCAGCTGTTGGTAGCATTTCAAGAATTGTCATTTAGGGTAAATTTATTCATTAATTTTCCACTACGTTGATTTATTAATTTTGTTTATTAACATAAAAAATTGTACCATTTTGATAATTGCAGTGTGTGGCCGAATAAAAGTCTATGTTATGATTGTTAAGTTTTGAGAAAATAAATTTTCAAACTTTTGAAAGTAACAATTGGCTGTGGCATTCAAGCAGGTTACGTAGACCCTTTAGTGTAATATTATTTCACCTGAAACTAATGTCCTCTGATGAAAATAACACAAAACAGGCGCATTCAGGGTGCCAGGTTTGCATGAATGAATGAGGCCAGCATGAAGACAAGGTGATCAAGGTGCTGCTATATTTGGAACAAAGTGATCCCTTTGCCCAGTCCAACTCCTTTTATGAGCTTGGGTGGATCGTTTCTTCCTGCTCATAGCATTCCTACCATTTTGTCAACTTATATGAGATTGAACCAATGGGAGCAGGTATATTCAAACACTGTCTCTTTTTTGATGGTTAGGCCTGCAGCCAAGTGGCATGGACTTTGTAACCCCCAAGGACAGGGAAGAGAATTAGATCCATTTTCTGTTGCAACTTAACTATTTATCAATTACTGACAAAATATCTCTCTCAAGTTTATAGTGAACTTAGAATAAAATAATAAATTTGCTAATCTAATCAAATGCTTACAAGATAGACTAGGAACTTACTAGTTATTTTGATTATTAAAAACACTTAATTACAAAACATTATGCAATTAATGGTTGGTGAATTATCATTCAGTACAATAGCTAAACAAACTATCAATAAACAATATAAACAAAAATGTAAAGTGGCATTAAAGTTATAAAATAAAATGTCAATGTTTGTTACAACATTTATAAGGAAAAAGAATATAAAAAAAATCCGACTTTCTGGAATACAATATTCCATTTATCACATATAATTATTTTTGGAATGCACTGAAAATTATACACTTGATTAAAAACAGTCTTCTACTGACAGCCAAGTTAACTATTTTACCAAACCAATTACAAAATTCTCTGGTTTCAAGGTATTTCATAATTTCTCTGACTGCTCATCCTAGTGTCCGTACGAAATATTTATCAGGTATCTTTCAGATTTTCGAGTGACCTTTAAATATATATGCAAGATAAAAAGGTTTTTTCTTTACAATGCTTTCCTGGTGATGAAATACTCGTTCTTTTCTACTTGTTGGGGATGTGGTTTGTGAAATAATGCACAGTTAGAGCGAGATTAGTAACAGAACATACTGGGTATCGTGCAGATGGCTATTGCAATGTCAAGGTCAGCAGCTGAGTAAAATGGTTGTTGAATGAAGGTATTAACTGTGAAAAGGAGATAAATAAGAAAACGTAAAGACATCTCTCTAGAAAGTTGTTTGTACACAAATAGGCTTAGTGCAAGATAGTATTAAGAACAGATTAATGCAAAGGTGTACTATCCATCTTTAAAACAATCTTTAATGCTCCTCCCTCATTACTTTCCTCTCACTGTTCATTATTTCACAAACACCGATTCTTGGTTGATGGCACATTATGGCTGACTCCTGGAAATAAAAACAAAGTTTTAAATAGTATGCAACTATAGTTTATTTTCATAGGAAGTTCATATATTTCTATATGAGGTAATTGTATTATAATTTGGAAGAAGGTAAAGAAAGGTGGATAGAAACACAAAAGGGAGGTAATGGAAACTTGTAAAGAATGATAGGACACATAGATAAGAACATGTTTCACACTCCTCCTTGATGATCTACTATTTAATTTGTACAATTCAGTATTTTTTTGACATTTTTATATTTAATTCGATAAATAATTCTATTCTCACACCCCTAAAAAGAATAATAGTTAAAATCCCTAGCTTTGTCAACTGTTGCTTCTTTAGTACCGGCGAGCAGTTCCAGAGTTCACAAGAGAACTTCTCTATGTGACGTTGAGTCAGGGTGGCTACAATACTTTTATTTTTAAATTCCGTGAGTTTTCTGTGTGTGTAGCCACCCTGCCAGCAAAATAATGTGGTTTCAGCCAATAGTAGCATATAAGTGTTGCATTACTTACATTATGTTTGCCAGCCGCATAGTAACACTTCTCTTGAGTTCCGACTGAGAGTCATCCCTGAACTTATAATAACTGTGCATCATGGCAGCAAACATTTTAGCGTCTTTAGTGAGACACATCAGCTAAAATTCAAAAAATAACACTTTAAGTTAAAATATCAAATTATAATAGTTATCATAAGAGATTGATATAATAATTTATTGTTTTTCTAATCCAAATCTTATAAAACATGTTGAGCATTAGAAATTAGCTTTACCGTAATGGTATAATTTTTTCCTCTAAGTTATGTTTTGTTTATACTAATTATTTGGTTGTTGTAGGATGATAGGTAATGAGAGGAAGTGGAAGGAACGACAAAGTAAGGACACAACGGAGAAGAATAACAAAGCATTTAAAAGGAGTTTTAAGAATAGGAATGAGTATACAGGAAGAATATAGGGACAAGAAGAAAAGAGTTGTACGAGAAGCCAGGAAACATTGGATGGAAAAATGGACGCAAATGCTGGAATGGAGCGTGGAAGGAAGTGTTATATAGCCAAGCTAAGCCCGAGGGGAGAGAAAAATAGTTTAGAGTGAAACAGAGGAGCAGGAAGAATTAACAGAAGGGGAGGAAAGAGGTGGAGGACACATTAAAGAGGACGAAACAAGGAAAAGCGTCAGGTGTGGACAAAGGGACTGTGAAAATAATAAGAGCAAGAGGTGAAGTAGGTAAAGAATGGTTATACAGGGTGTTGAGAATGGTTTGGAAGAAGAACAAGGCACCGAAAACCTAAAAAATGGAGTTATAATACCTATTTTCAAGAATGGAGGCAGGGAGAGGTGTACAAATTATAGGGGGATATCACTGACATGCCAATGTACAGAACAAAGGTTTACAATACGTATACTTTATCTTTGCTATACAACAGCTGATGGAAAGAAGGTATGAATATGGGTAGGGATGTTAAAAAAATATCAATACTTTTACTGATATTAGTACTCATACTCTGGTAATGGATAGAAAGAAACAACTGCTGGGAATAGACGTTTATTAGAGTGGACTGTAGAAAATGACGCTAATTTTCTGCAACTCTAGCATTCAATCTCTATTGGCTTGTTATAATTCTTAACTGTTATTTCATCTTTGTTTAGCAACACTGCCTGATGCCTGACCTGGAGACCAGTATACTACCCCTTCCTTTATCAATGAGCACAGTCATCACACACTAAACAAAAGAAACTTTTGTAGAGCTCATGTGGATTGTTTAAACAAATAATCAGGGCAGGGCGTACATTTTTCTATGGTTTGTCAATAGTTAAAAATCTATCTTGATAGAGTATATAAACGACGAATGTAGCTAAAAAAAATTGCACCTTCCAGAAGTGCTTAAAAGTATTAAAAACCATTATAATTATAATTTGCAATGTTTAATTAAAAATGAAGATAAAATTATGGTGAAAAGGTTGTAATTATTATTACTAGATAAAAAAAAACATTTTTCCAAGTTAAAATTTCAATACCAATACTTATTGTTATCGATACTTTTCTTTCGATAATACTTAGGTATACATATTTTTCTTCAGATACTTGAATTAGTATCTAGCGATAATTTATTTTTTCCGATACCACAACCCTAAATATGGGAAAGACTTGGTTATGGTATTTATGGATGTCGAGAAGGCATATGACAGCTTGGATAAAAACAAAGTTTGGAAAGCAACGGAGGAGGTTAAAGTGGATGTACGAGGATAAAAGGAGTTGTGTTAACACGTAGAGTTGAAGGAGGGTGTGGTTCCAAATAAAAAATGGAGTGAAGCAGGGGAGTGCCCATTCACCATTACTATTTGTAATGGTCATGGAAATGAACGCAATGATGTTTGCTGATGACTTGATGGTAGAGGGGGAGACGGAACAACAAGAGAGGAATGAGGAAGTGAAAGAGGAATGAAATTTGGCATGGTAAAGTGTGAAGTGATGGTGATGAAAAGGAAGAGGGTAGGGCCTAATAAAGCTATTAGGTTAGAGTAGAAATGAAAAAAGTGCGGAACATTAAATACCTTTGAAGCATGATTGAGGAGAAAGGTGGAAGTAGAGAGGATTTAATGAGAAGAGGACAGCAGGGAGAGTTGTTCTAGAGGAGTGTAAGAGACCTGCTATGGAGAAGAGAAGTGACCTGGAAGTGTTGTACAGGGCATACTTTGTACCCAATGTCACATGTGAAGCAGAAACACGAACAATGAATGTAAGAGAGACTAGGAAAGTGGAGGACATGGGAGTTAAGTTTGTGAGGAACATGTTGACAGTCGTCATGAGGAGAAACAAGATTAGGATTCAAGTTACCCGGGAAAGAGGGGGGGTACATGGAGTACATGAGATAGTAGAGGAAGCAAGACTGAGATGGTATGGCCACGTATGAGAATGGAAAAAGAGAGGATGCCGGAGAAAATGTTGCAACTGAAGTATGTAGGAAAAGACTGCAAGGGTGGTAGAGAAGTGAAAGAATAAGAACGAAAGGAATTAAATGAGGAAGATTGGCGCAAGGATTGAGGGTGATGGAGGCATTTTACAAAATGATGCGGCCACAGGTTGGAAACGGTTAATGATAAGGGTCAGATAGTACTTTAATAAGTGTTGCAGAGAAGCAGGGTGGTCAAATAAGCGGCCTTAAGGCCGTGAGTTTGCAAACCCTGGCCTAAGCAATCAGTGAAAAGTAAGATGACTAATCGAATCATTGGTTATCATCAACTTAACCAATTGTGCCACCCTCAAATTAGCCAATGAGATCATCAGTGATCACGATTGTCATCAGTCCAGCCTAATTTAAATGTAAAATTGTAGTGAATTTACTGAAGTGTGCTCGTAGGGCCCCTCTAGTGGCCAACTAATTGAGATATTAGATAAAAGACAATACTCGAACCACACCCAAGGGCTATTTCATCCATTCTTCATTTGAAAACAAAATTGGGCTCAGTGAAATGGTAATTTCATTTTGAAATATTTATCTTTCAATACTGTATTTATTTTTGATAAAATAAATATCTTTCAATGCTGTATTTATTTTTAATATAATAGAAATGATTTCATTGGTCTCAATTCTCCAGGTTACTACAGTAAAATGAGATTGGTTGGTTCGAGTAACCTCATTTATTTTATTGGTGGGGAGAATATGGATATGGAGCATGTAGGCTATGTATACAATTATACTAATATACTACTCACTAGTGTAGTGTCACTTTCCTTCTTACGCTTTAGTGAGAGCCTAGCTGTGTTTGAATCTGTCACTCTTTTGCAAGAACTCTGAGAAGGATCTCCACTTTCAGCAGCTTTAGCGAGGTCTTTCTCCTCCTTGGCGGAATCTCTCTTGGGACAGGAGCATACTCGCACATTGAGCGAGCTGCGGCCAACCACTGTGCCGCTAACAAAACATAAAAACTGTTAATAAGGTTGTTTCAAGTTTAAAACCAAAAATGTTTGAACTATATTATTAAAAAAATTGTCTGTCTTCCCCTTTTGAATCTAAAAATGTAGGCATCTCGAAACCATAATTCTATGCAATTGGTAAAATTGATTTATAGATACCCGTGCAACTGAGGTAACAGAATTGGTTATTCTTTTAATATATTAAAGTTTTTCATGAAATTTAACAAGATTTTTTCTTTTTTTTATAACTTAAATAATAAGCTAAGACTCTAGGGAAGAGAACTTTGAATCCTTAAGAATATTCAAATTTTGAGGACTTGAAACCCATTTAAAATTAAGAAATTTTATATAAAAAACCTATCAAATTTAAAATCAAAATTTTTGTCTGGAGTTATTGCCAAAACTATATTTTGGGAAAGTTGTTGCCTGTTTATCGGAAAATAACGGTTTCCCGGCACTTTCTTAAGAGTTTCGAATCTCATTCATTTCTAATTTGACTAAAGAACACCTTCCTTAATTTTTGGTCTAAGTTGATGGAAAGTTTACAACCAAATTATGCAAATAACTTATTTTTTTTAATATAAAATATACAAGTTTTTGTCCTAAGCTTCTCAACTATAGTATTAAAGTAAAGGTACAACAAAAGAAAAGTTCTTAAGAGAATATTAAAAAAAGGGGGGTGGGGGGGTTCCCACACCATTGTGTTACAGTAATACTTTGCTTCATGCCGCTTCACTTGGGTTTTAATAATAACCAAGTTTCCAAATTTGTTGCATTTGGCTACCATATTGTTTCTTTCATTGATCAGTCTATGAATAGAAGTTGTTTGGTGTGCAGGTTTTTTCGACTGACTGCATATATTTGTAATTATCTTCATACTTATTTTTGTGATGATATTGTAAACAGGTCATAATTATTTTTGGGATTACAGTATAATGACACGGTTCATATTGTGCTTATGTGTTGCAAATTCACATATTCACAAGTGTTATGTATCAAGGCTATGCTTCGACCTTTGTATGTATTCGACTTTCATCAGTGCTCCAGTCCCTAGTTCATCTAAAGAGCCAGGTAATGCTGTACTTTGATTTATTAATATATGTATTAGGGTTCTACAAATACTCAAATTTTGAGCTTCAAGCTAAGCTTATCATTAAAACTCACGATTGAGATTGAACTATTGTAGGCTTGTCAATTTCAAGTATCCTCTTGATGTACATACCAATCAATTTTTAAACCAAAATGGAAGTGTAGGCTATCTAATTTAAATGCTATTGGCAGTTTCACTTATAATTCATTCGATAACTCAATAGATTGTTAAGGTTAATATCAAATTTCACATTAATAACATAGAAGAGTTCTAAAACTACTTTATACCAGAAAATTAGTTCAATATTTTCATCCATTTTGAATTATCTTCGATTGAAGTTGCATTGCCATGACAAGGCAATGAATATAAAACTAGCTAAATAGATCACTAAATAGTCTAAATACTAAAATAATTATCATTTTTACTATGTTTACATGGTAACTTTCTAAAATTATAGTATATATTTTTATAGTAGATATTTAACATTGCTTAAGATATTTAAAACTTGCATTAATATATTCAACTACAAGAGTAGTAGTTACTGTTTAGTTATAGAATTATGTTGATTAACCTGCCTAAAATCAGTGTTGATCAACATTATTTATTTCAATAAACATTTTACAAATCCTAACAAATTAAAAAAAAGAAGCATTTATTATTATTTAATATTGTTTGCTAGAAATACTTTTCTCGACTTATTTTTAATTTCAAAGTATGAACATAAACTTTAAATAGAATTAAATTTTGTAATAAGATAATTTCTAGTGAGGCGCATGTGCAAGTGCACATAGAGGGATGGCAAATAGAACAGAAGAAGTGATCAGGCACGATTATTACAAAGACTAATAAACAAAATATAAATTTCACTCTAAATTTCTAGCTGCTTGAGATTATTATGTTTTATTATAGGATAGTTAAAATAACAAAGGATTATTTTGTGGAAATATTAATGTATTAAAATAAATGGCAATCTTATTAACTTTCTTTGTAATTGTTAGTATAATTTTAACATCTTTAAAAACATGAGTGTTGAAATTATTTTAATTATTTTTCTATTAAATCAGTTGTTTAAATGTTTTTTAAAAAGTTATATTTATAATTTAAAAACCAATATTTCCATTTTTATACTATTTCTAAAGATATTAACTAGGTACTGTATTTATAAAAATGAATTTCATTCTTATTTTTAAGAACACATTTTTTTACACTTTTTTAAATTTCAAATTTTAAATATGTAGTATTTACATTTTATTTGGTTTGACTAGTGTAGTGGTTCTCAAACTTTTTTTCTGCGTACTACATAACTATTAAAAATTTCATTAGGATAGAGCTATGTCTCGCAATGATCAAGCTATAAAAATTACAACTGTTTTTGAAAGTATCTATTATTATTATTATTATTATTAGCACCGCGTCTTACTACCCGTTCGGGTCATACGCACTTACGCTAATGTGTAATGGTAGGGTGATTGCGAGATGAAATGAAGGACCTACAGTTTAACGTGGAATCCGAACCACGGTGGAGGCCTGGCATTCCCCACATTCACAAGATGTCTTGTCAGAGGTGAAGGAAGGGTTTGGTAATCAGATAAATCTATGCCGGTACTGAGATTTAAACCCCGGCCGCCAGCACAGAAGTCTGATACCTTACCCCTGGACCGCCAGGTCACCCAAAGTATCTATTAGTTATTTGTAAAATAAGTTACAAAATTCTTAAAGTCTAAAAATTCAGTGAGAAGATGATGCTGCATGATTGGAACAAGCTAGGTGTTGGGTTCAGTTAAACTCAAATCTAAGCGCAAATTTGGGTCAAGATTCAGTTTATTATAAATTTTTTTTTACTGTCACCATAGCAGAAAATCTAGTATTTCCGTGTCTGCTAGCGTACCACCAGTGGTATGCATACCACAGTTTGAGAGTCACTGAACTAGTGACATTTCAAATATACTACTTTACTTTTAAAATAAGCACACACACACACACATATATATATAGGTACCTTTAAACATTTAAAAATCATAAATATACTTGAATTCAACTCAAACTCGGGAGCTTTTTGAAATACCCGACAAAAACAAACAAACTTGCAGATCTCATTAGAGTCGATCTTGATCCACCTTTCCATGAAGCTTCCAAGTGACGAGTCAAATTTATCCAAGCTTGGATTTAGTGAATATAGTCAGCTGTTTGGTACACTAACTGAAAGAGTGGAAGAGAGAAGATTGGATGTCTGGCCCTGAGCGAGACCAAGTGGAGAGGAAGATGCATGAGGGAAGTAAGGAATGGCTTCACTCTTAATTGAATGGGGACTGATGAAGGGAAGAGAAACGGAGTAGGCTTAGTAGTGAGAGAAGAGTTGCAGGCGGAGGTAGTAGGGATTGACGATAGACTAATGAAGATGACAATAAATGACAGAGGGGCAAAGGTGGAGATGATACAAGTGGGGTGCCCAGCAGAAGAAGACCTGGGAAATGAGTGTCAGATAGAAATGGGCGATCTGAATGCAAAAGTAGGGTTTTGGGTGGTGTGAAGGAAGGAAGGATGGGGAGAAAATTAGGAGGGTAAAAGACTGTTGGAGTTATGTGCAAAAAATAAAACTAAAGTGGCAAACAGCTGGTATAAGAAAGAAAGAGAAAGTCATAATATCACTAGATAGGGTTGGGATGGGGAGCAACAGTCGGTGATAAGACTACTTTATCATGGATAGAAAAATGATAAGGAACACCTTAAACATCAAGGTAACACCAAGTGTGTCCTTAAATAGCGACCACAGGTTATTGGGGGGCAGACATAAAGGAATAGGAATGTAAGAGAACGGTAATAAGACAAGAAAGAAGAATAAAAGTGTGGATGCTAAAAAATGAAGAGGAAACAGAGCTGTACCTAAGAAAAGCAAGAAGATGAATACCCAAGGATGAGATGTAAAGTGTAGAGGTTGACTGGGAAAGGCTTCAGAACAGTCTGGTGGAAGCGGCAGAGGAGGTATGCGGGAGGACAACTAATGAGAGGAAGGGAAGACACCCTGGTGGAACAACTGGGTGAAGTAAGCAGTAGAAGAAAAGAATAAAGCATTCAGAACAAGTTTTAAAAATAGGAATAAGGAAACATAAGTATGTAGGGAGGAGATTAAATGAGCAAAGCGAGTTGATCAGGAAGACAGAAAGGATTGGATGCAAAAATGTACAGAAATGATGGAACTAGACGTTGAATTAAGTAAGAAGGTGTTATATATTCTTAAAGCAAGAAGATGAATACCCAAGGATGAGATGTAAAGTGTAGAGGTTGACTGGGAAAGGCTTCAGAACAGTCTGGTGGAAGCGGCAGAGGAGGTATGCGGGAGGACAACTAATGAGAGGAAGGGAAGACACCCTGGTGGAACAACTGGGTGAAGTAAGCAGTAGAAGAAAAGAATAAAGCATTCAGAACAAGTTTTAAAAATAGGAATAAGGAAACATAAGTATGTAGGGAGGAGATTAAATGAGCAAAGCGAGTTGATCAGGAAGACAGAAAGGATTGGATGCAAAAATGTACAGAAATGATGGAACTAGACGTTGAATTAAGTAAGAAGGTGTTATATATTCTGATAAGAAACAGGAGGAGAGATAAAAGACAATAAGTTAGAATTATAAATGAAAATGGAAGAGCATTGAAGACAGGGAGGAAAAAAAGGAACTATGGATGAGATATTTTGAAAAAAGTTCAACCCTGAAGAGGAGAGGGATGACAGCGAAACAAAGGAGCAGGAAGAAATATCAGAAGAGGATAAAACAAGGGAAAGCACCGGGTATGGACAAACTTTCTGTGGGGCTGAAGGAAAACAATGTACCGGAAAAGTGAGTTATAATAAGCATTTTCAAGAAAGGTGACAGAAAGAGGTGTCCAAGTACAAACTATAGGGGGATGACACTGATGTGGCATTGTACAAAACTATATAAGAAACTGGAAAAAAGAATGAGGAAGGTGTAGAGAGGAACAGCGAGGATTTAGGGAGACTTGGTAGTGGTATTTATAGATGAGAAGGCATATAATAGTTTGGATAGAAAAAAAGTTTGGAAAGCAATGACGAAGACCAAAGTGAAAAGAGGAGTTGCAATGAGAGTGAAAAGCATGCATGATGATAATAGGAGTTGAGTTAAGATGGAGAGTGGAAGGAAGGAGAAGTTCCGAATAAGAAATTGAGTGAAGCAGGGGAGTGCCCTTTCACTACTACTATTGTAATGGAAATAGTAAAAAAACAATGTGGCAGGAAAACTCGCCGAGAAAATAATTAAAGCCATAATGTTTGCTGATGACTTAATGGTGTGGGGGGAAAAGGAAAAGGAAGTACAGGAACAACTACAAGAATGGAATGTGGAAGTAAAAGAGTGTGGAATGAAATGTGGCATGGTAAAGTGTGAAGTAGTGGTAATGACAAGGAAGAGGGTAAAGCCTAGTAAAGCTGTAAGGCTGGATGGAGGAGAGCTGAGGAAAGTACAGAACATAAAGTATCTTGGAAGCGTGATTGAGGCAAAAGGATGAAATAGAAAGGATGTAATGAAGAGTTGTTCTATAGGTGTGTAAGAGACGTGCCACGGAGAAGAGAAATGCCCTTGAAGTGTATGGAAGTGTTGTGCAAGGCATACTTTGCACACATTGTCACATATCCAGCAGACACATGGACAATGACTGTAAGAGAGACTAGGAAAGGGGAGGCCATGGAGAGCATGTTAGCTGTCACGAGGAGAAACAAGACAAGGAATGAAGTTATATGGGAAAGAGTGGGGCTACAGGGAATACATGAGATAGTAGAGGAAGCAAGACTGAGATGATATGGCCATGTATTGAGAATGAAGAAGGAGAGTATAACAAAGAAAATGATGTAGATGAGGTATGTAGGAAAAATATCACAAAGGAGGCCAATAAAGAGATATAACAGAAAGTGTTCAAGTGAGAGGAGGAGACTGGAAGAAATTAAAGAAGTGAGAGTAGTGGAAGAATAAAGAAAGATGGAGGCATTTTACTAAACTGACTCAGCCACAGGCTGGAAACGGTTGAGGATGATGAGTCATTATTTTTTCGACCTATTGTCCGGGTCAGTTTTTTCTCAAGCCATATATTTTCCACCACTGGCTTGCTAGGTCTGTCGTAGCTTCATATGCCTTATGATTTGACTTAAGACTAGGACAGGCACAACATCCAGACCCTAGTCATTAAATTATCACTTTGGATGGGTAAACTCAACATTTCACCAACAATAAATTTTAACCCATAATGGGAATCGAACCCGTGACCCTTAGTTCAGTAGACAGACATACTATCGTCTGAGGTAAGTGTCAGATCCTCCTAAAAGCTCACTGCATTATAATTTGTGTCTGTCACTACAATATCTATAAGCGGCTTAAGTAAGGTGAATTTTAATAAAATGTGGTCCTTGGAGAAATATTGAAAAACTTCAAATATGTTATGGTGTCAAGAGCACAAAATAGTTTCAAATCATATAAAATTCCAGAAAATTGTATCAATATATTTTGGAGATATACAAAGCGCATAGCAATTTCAAAAAATAAAAAAAGAGAGAATATATTATGCTTATTGCTCAGAAACTATTGATTCTATAGACATTTATCTGAAATAAAATGTTTTAATTTTAATGAAACTTTACAATAATAAGCTATTTCAGGTGGAAATTAGATACCAAGTTTTAGCCCAATCGGTAAAGTGGTTTTGTCTCGATCGATCGATAGAGAGAGAGAGAGAGAGAGAAACACACACACACACACACACACACACACGCACACACACACACACACACACACACACACACACACACACAAGGTTCATATAAAAATTAAGAGAATCTTTTCAATGATAATTCCAGGACATTTCATAAATTTTCAATGACAAAATTCGTATGTTAATCACTTCTTGCAATAAGTAAATAGTTAAAAATGCAATTTCCCAACTCCCCTAATTCAATATTTCACAAAACGTTTTACACTACTGAATATTTAATTTTGGGTTTTAAATGATAGATATTACAACTTAATATGCAAAATAAAAGTCCAACCGGATTTGATAAACTTTTGTTAACAGTTTTTTGATTTATTCATTCAACTCTGGAACTTTGGCCGCTGATTCAAATGCATTTGACTGTGAAAGAAGAGTAAAATCATTACATTTCTCATCAAGTAATGCAATTGAATTGGCTTATTTGTCCATCAGATCAATCAATTTCTCAAACTGTAGCTTCTTCTTTAACACATGAACAGTCTTTGACATTTATGTCCTCTTTCTAATTTTTTCCTTTGATCATCTAATTACTGTTGATAAAGCATTTTAGATAATCTAGCATTTGCCAAAAGTTATTTGCTGAAAACAACACCACTTTTATCTTTGTCTCTAAATTCATCATACACAATCCTCATCGCTAGTAGTGTTTTTTATTTTAGATTTTCCACATCCATTTCTTTTTTGACAAGAGAATGCACATTCCACAGATCTGTGCTGATCTATGCTTGACCATGAGACAGAAATAAAATAAATTTGATTACTTTCCATAAATCCCCATAGGTACTGTTTGTTGTCAAGGAAATTAAAAAACTAAATAAAATCTATCCTTTGGGTGTTCCTATTGAAGGATCTGGTGTACTTGAACTGAAGTTACGCTGCCTTATACACATGTGAACTGATCACTTGTCTATGCTCTAACTGTTGAAGCAATCTTGTAAATGTTTCAGTTTGATTACATGGCATTGATCTAGGGTTAAGGTATCTGGAAAATCTCACCACAGGATATTTAAAAGGATTTTTGTCTTGGGAGTTTTTGTTAGTTTTATTTATGAAAGAACAATAAACAATTAAAGAATAAAGAGCACATGCTCGCCACTCGAGATATACACCGGAGCTAACAAAGACGGTTGCGTGAGACGCTTTGGTGACGTCATCACAGAAGTGGCTTCACAAATCTAAAGGTGGAATAGTTACTAAACTCGTGTTTGTTGTTATAGGCCTAGTTAAGAGAATGTTTATTTATTACACACAACAGTTTTTTTATACAAATCTTTTCAATAATTGAAGGCATTCAGGTTTGAAGATCAAATCATCCTTTTCTTTTATACAACTATTTAATATTTTCCTTGCTTCAAAATCAGTTTCAATACTTTTTGTAAACAGTATTAATCCAATCATCAGCTGATTATTGCATAACGAGTGATTCTGATGATCAGTGTTTGAATCTCTGATTATTTCAAAACGTGTGTGTATATTTTAAGTCCTAAAAATATATATAAGAAAATAGTATTTTATCCCTTCTCCATCATATGTGATCTTTGAATAATTATTTATCTAATATAATATTGAAGTGTGTGATAGAAAAAAAAATATAGCGAGTGTTTCTCAGTGATCAATATAAATTATTCAAAAAATTTAATCCTGTGTATGAAGACTATAAAAAATATCTTTTAACCCCAAGATTGTGTTAAGTTGCCCTCTGTCTAGACCTCAAGTTTTATGATTTTTATATTATTCCAAAAGCACATGTTTTTGCAGATCATATGGTTTGGCATAGGGATATATAATTTGGTCTGCTAAGTTTTCATAGCTGTCAGTCAGTACCAAAAATGTCATAGGGTTACTGTAAAAAGAGCGTGTTCTTAGCAACTTATGTTTGCAATAAACAGCACATCCAACATTCCAAATAAAATACTCACAAGTAACAAATTTATTAACCATAAAAATAAAATATTAGCAGATCAACATTGTTTTATATCAATTTGTTAAGATAGTTATAAAATGAAATATCAGACGCAAGAATAGCATGCATGCGCACTACATTTTGTTTTACATGGTAAGTGTGTCTATTCTAATTTTTTTTAAATGTTGTTTATTCAAAATGTATGGATATATTTTAAAATCTTAAGTCATAAACATTAAATATTATTTTGTAAACTAAAAGTTAAATGTAATAATCCATTCCCACGTATATAAACACGACTTCTAATTTGAGTTTACAATAAACAGGGTAACCAACGCTCCTAACAAAATAAAAAATGAGAATATGTATAGTTACCGTAATTACCGTTCTAATTTATGGAGATGCACATTATTAGTCATAAAAATGCTCACAGGTAACTAATCTAATAATCATAAAATAAAATATGAACAAATTGGTGTTGTTTTATTTTGATTTGTTAAAGATGCCCAAAAAATGAAATATCAGAAGTAATAAACTCACACATGTGCACATTTTATTTAAATGGAAACCATTTTTCTTTTAATGCAAGTACAAAACTTTCCACTGGCAGGGAATTTTTTCACTCATATTTCAATATGAATTGAATTAATATATATTAATATTTACATTTTATTTAATAGTTGAAAGTAAATTAAAATAACTTTTATAACATTTCTTCAATAAAAAACAATGAAAAATGCCTTTCGTTGCACGGATATAATTTATTTTATCATATTGAAGCAATGTGTTTTTCTTCTTCTTCAAATGTGTCTCAAAGAGTACTAAAACGGTTTAGAGTGGCATTATTATGCAATAAATCCAAATGAATTTCATATTTGGGGCGACTTCTGCCACGCGTGCACAAAGACCTGAGTAGCAACCTTCCATGGATTTTCTCCATCTGTGGTGAGCCCAATGTATTTTGAACATTGAATTCCTTTTTTAACAAAATAGTGATCAATTGTTTCAAATAAGTCTTCACCAGTAGTACGGCCCTTCAATGGGTGACTTAAGGAGATTCTCTTCAAATTATAAGTATTTCAAATACTTAACAATTACAAGTAGCACAGAATATTTCATCAACTTGAATAGAAAAAAAATCACAATCTTTGACATGACTTATAACTGTGGTCTCAACATCGTCTGACATGTCCTGTATTCTTCGAGACACCGTGTTATTTGAGAGAGGTATTAGACTCATTTTATGAGCACTTTCCTCTCCAAGCACGCATCTAACAGCATCTTTGAGGCAAGGTGAAATTAAATTTTCACCAATGTGTTAGTTTTTATCTCGTCTCGCAATACAATAGCTAATGTAGTAGGAGGCCTCGGTAGCTTTGAATGAATCACTTTTGGTGGATTCAAAATATGTTTTAACGTTTACAGGACTCTGAAGTTTCAACTGTCGAAAAAAGTGGCATCTTTATCTTTGTGCTCAGGATGTTTGGTATGTAAATGGCGTGTGAGCAAAGAAGGTTTCATTGAACCGTTGCTTAATACTTCACCACACACAACACAGAGGGGCTTAGGGCAGTCCTCTTCTCCTATATATGAAAATTCGTAGTTAATGTAGCTGTCCAAGTACCTTCTTTTCCTGGTTATTATTCCCTCTGAAGAAACTGCAGTTTGTTCACATGCTCTGGCAATGGTTCTTGTACCTGTTGTGGTGTCGTATTGTTGGTCCAATCAGTGTCGAATGATGTGCATGATACTTCATTTGGTGTTTCAGTCAACTCCCGCTTCCGCACAGATCCATAGCGTAAATCACGTGATTAGTAGGTAGTTGGTAGAAAAAGTGACGTATGATTGTAGCAATAACACGCATACGACTCAATACAAACTATCAAATCTAAAAGAACGAGGAAGGGTGAGCCGCGAGAAAGGAAAGCACCAATCGTGAGCGGCGGGATGTAGGCGAAGGGTTGGGCACGGGCAGGAGGGAAGGCCGATCCTTCCAGCGGATGCAGCCCCTTAACCCTTCTCAGCGGCGTGGGCGGGAGGAGGCAAGGCTGATCCTTCCAGCGGGCTCAACCCCTCTTTCATAGAAGATTTTATTGACATGGAGGCCAATATTACAACTGACAATATTAGTAAAAACCTCTACCTACTCTTTAAAATTCTTTTTCATTTTTTTTAATTCTAATTTTTAGCTGGTGGCCGCCATTATCATCTTCTTTTCGAGCACCTCCTAACGGCCTCTCACGTACCCCCAGTTGGGAACCGTTGACCTACAAGATTATAAAAAAAAAAGGAAAAAAAAACATACTTTCATAGTCCCGGAAGAATGTGAGAGAGTAAGCTGTATTTTAGCGCGCTTTTTTCAGCCCTTCCATCCCACCTTAAGACATACTTGATACAGTATTTTACTAAGTTAGTTGTGTTCTAACAGCTCTGAAGAGAAATGTCTTTCTATATCTCCTTTATGTACTCTTCCATTCAATTAGTTGACTCAGTTGCTGGCCTTGATATTCCAATAGCAAGCTGTACAATACCCTCTATGTAGGGTCATCCTCCCTCTTCCCTTCCACACTCTTCAATTCAAAAACCACATCCAAATTGAGCTCATAAATCTTTTAACAAGTGCCTACAGAGCTCTAATAGATAGATATAAATTAAGTATATAAAATTTGAACATATTAATATTTATATTGTAAAAATAAAAGTAAAATACTTAAAGATAGAAATGGAAAACTATTAAGAGTGAGGTAGGTTTAATCTCGGTTCTGCAATTAAAAACCATCATATCTACCCTAAGGTGTATGTATATATAAAAAAAAGTGTTAACACAATGATGTATGCATAAATCAAAATGAAATTTCTAAATAAGACTGTCCTAAAGTTAAATAAGAAAAAAATTGAGTCAATTTAACTGAAACCAACTATTTAAAATAAAATAAAATACCATAGCGAATTGAAGGCAGATGATTTTTAGCACTTACTCTTCATATTCCAACGTGAATATGACCTCGATAGGTCGACGGTTCATCCCGCCGATGCACGAAGTTTTGCACATAAACGTGTATAGCATTGTAACAGTGTCAGTGCCCGAAGAGGGAAACCTCACAGGGACCACCACGCTGTAGCGCCCAGATGAGGTGTTGTAATCATACACCGCAGAAGGGTCCTTGCACCGGATCACATGATCTAAGATGTTCTCATAACCTAAATGCAAACATATGGAAGAAAATTTAATTCCCACATTTATTTTTAAACTGCAATTTGGTGATATTTCAATTATCCTCAAACTTTTGAAATTTTATTGCAAATTATTTTCTTTTGTGTTTCTTCTAGGAAAAAAAAAGAGGAATATTTACAAAATACAAAATTAGCTTCTAAAAAGTTTGGTGTATATATCCAAAAATTTTCTAATATTTCAAATTTAATTTGACTTAAAGCACACATAACTAAAAGCATAGTATATTATATACTAAGAGAACCATTTTTTTTGTTAATGGTTCTTAAAACAAGTTGAAAATAACATAGCAAGGCAATGACAATAATGCAGGCAATAGGGGTGTGCGAAGCTTCGAGAATCTCGAAGTCGAAGCGAATATTAATTAACTTAGACTTCGACTTCGACAAACAAAATTTGCTTCGAAAAACTCGAAGCTTCGG
>CABFVX010005625.1:0-22379 GCA_902151425.1 Timema shepardi | reverse complement strand
GAAGTTGAGTGACAAGTCATCTTTAGAGCCTAACGTAAAAGATGAACAACCCTCATGCTCCTCTTCTAGTTCTGGACTATGGTCAAGTTTAGATTCCATACCAAATACCACCCAACCGGCAATAGACAACAATAGTGAAATGAATGATTACCTAAATGAACTACGAGTGCCCAGATCAACAAACCCATATATCTGGTGGAGGGAAGAGGGTTCTCGGAAATACCCTAATGTCTCCAAGGTAGCCCTCAAATACCTGGGTATACCTGCTACAAGTGTGTGCAGTGAAAGGGTATTTTCTAGTTCAGGAAACATTGTAACTGCCAGGCGTGAATCGTTAACTCCTATTCATGTTGAGGAATTAACATTCCTTCAAAATAACTTGAAGAGAAAGTGACACTTCTAACAATATTTGTTTTTATTTTAACTTATAAAAACTGTTTGATGTTGATATAATTTTTCTTAATTCTTAATACACGTTTTTTAAAATAAGTTATAACATAATCTGCCCTGAAGTGAATAATTTTTAAAGTTTAATTGCAAATCAAATGTAGGATAATATTATTGCACAATGTCACAGGACTGTGTAAATATTTTCTTAGCATATAACTTAACCTAATATAGTATATACCTATATTTTTTATAAAATATAATTGTCTATTTACGTTCCCAAGTAAATGTCTTTTTAGTAGGCCTACATTTTTTTTCTAAAAAGGTTAATGTCTTATTGTGCATTATTACATAATTAGGCTAAATTGTAAGGTTTTATTAAAGTTAGATAAAATATATCAATTTAATAGCATTTGAACTAAATATAAATATATTAAGGCTAAAAACATCCAGTTTTTTTTAGAAAAATAATTTGTTTTAAGAGCTATTATTAGTTGTTTAAATTTTATTCGAACTTCGATTCGACTTCGAGAATATTCTTGAATATTCGCTTCGAACTGAAAAAACTGGCTTCGCACACCCCTAGCAGGCAATATACATATTTAGGAGTAGCGAGAGTGTGTATGAGTCTATAGTGTAGCATTATATGGTAAATTATCATTACTAAAAATATTCCTTGCTATTGTGTAACCTTAAGACTTATCAGGTAATTAAGTAAGATTATATTATACATGGAAAATAGATTATAAATGAAGTGAATTAAAGAAAAATGAGTTTATTATGCATAAATAATAAAAGAATAGATTTTACCTGGACAATGTTATTTGATTGTTCTGGGATTTTTTAAATTAGTTAAATATATTAAACAATCGTGGGAAACAAATGCTTTCCCCAAATCGGCATACAAATTATGTCAAAATCAGACCAAAAAGACATTAAACATGACACTTTTCTAAAGTGACAGGATAATTTACTTAAAATTAAGCCTATGCAGGATTTCAAACTTTGAGAAAAAAAAATTGATAAATTTTATGTTTCCGAAACTTTACCGAGAAAAATTTTCTGGAATTTTTGGGAAAAAATATTAAAAAGTTACAAATAAGTTTAGTTTATACATGTCATTTCTGCATTTTTATGTTATTTAACAATTACTTTATTGCAGTTAAACTAATGTTATCTTCTGATAAAAAGACAGGTGCCAGTTACTTTTATCTTACAACTACCTTGACAAATCACTGCAATAATAGTATTCAAGCATCTATTCTGCTTGATTCTCATTGAATGTTGCTTTGAGCTTATTAATCCTCCAATCAAGGAAAGAATGAAACGTTGTGATATGTTGATAATGTTAGAATCCCCTCAGTCACATTGATTTTCAACATTTCCTTCAGATTACACTAAACACTTCACCACTCTGGTATTGTCACCATCATCCAAAATATTACAAAAAGAGTGATATTACCATTACTTCCCCAATCGAGGAGAAGTAATGGTAATATATTGTTTTTAACCTTCTCAAAAACAATATTAATTAGAGCTGGGCCGATCAGCTATTTTGCCGATTAGTCCGATGCCGATCATTTGTTGCCGATTAGGCCGATTACCGATACCGATTATTTTTGTTTCCAATTTTTATATGTGTATAAAGTAAAATGACTCTTAAAGAAAAAAAAATAATTACTTTTACTAGTTTTATAATGTTCAATATAGATTTGTTTTAATAACATGTAAATAGAAACTTTTAAAATGTAAAGGTTGTTTAAGTATTCCTTCTTATTCTTACTGTTAAGACAACTGAACCTGTCATTAAACAAAAACAAATCACAATAATAAACAGAAAATTTGATTATAATGTTCATGAAAAAAAAAGTGTTGTACTTGCATTAAAAGAAAAATGGTTTCCATTTAAACAAAATGTGCGCATGTGCGTACGTCCGATGTTTCATTTTTTTGGGCATCTTTAACAAATCGAAATAAAACAACACCAATCTGCTAATATTTTATTTTATGAATATTAGATTTGTTACCTGTGAGCGTTTTTATTTCTAATAATGTGCATCTGCATAAATTGGAATAAGACCTACGGTAAAAATACATATTCTAATTTGCTATTTTAGTAGCTTTGGTTACCCTGTTTATTGTAAACTCAAAATATAAGTTGTGTTTATATACGTGGGAATAGATTATTAAATTTATCTTTTAGTTTTCAAATTTATATTTAATGTTTATGACTTATGGTTTTAAAATATACCCATACATTTTGAATAAACAGCATTACAAAATTAAATAAAAGCTCTTTCCATGTAAAACAAAATGTAGTGCGCATGCACGTTATTCTTGCGTCTGATATTTCATTTTATAAATATTTTTAACAAATTGATATAAAACAATGCCGATCTGCTAACATTTTATATGATGGTTAGTAAATTTGTTACTTGTGAGTATTTTTATTTCTAATAACGTGCATAAATGATAAAAAGGCCTATGGTAAATATATTTATTCTGATATATTTTGTTAGAATGTTGGATGTGCTGTTTATTGCAAACGCAAGTCGCTAAGATAAAGCTAATTATTGAAAGATTACAAACGAAGGAAAAGGGATAAAAAAAATGTTTTTAATATTTTAGGACTTAAAATATACCCACACATTTTGAATAATCGGTATAAATAATCGGAGATTCAAACCCCGATCATCGGAATCGCCGGTTATGCGATAATCGGCCGATGATCGGATTAATAATCGGCATCGGCCCAGCCCTAATATTAATCTATTTAATATATCTATGTGTGTGTGTGTATATATATATATATTTTTTACATCCAACACTGTTTTTAGTTTAAGGTATGGGTCAGTTTTTATTAAAGCCTACCCGCCTCAGTGGCGTAGTTGGCTAGCGCGCTTGTCGTGTGGAGCTCTTCTGCTGAGGACGAGGAGATCGAGGTTCGAATCTCGGTTGGGTGAACTGTGGGTGGTTTTTCCTAAATGGTTTTCCACTCTCCCTCCACGCTAATGCGGGTTCACTTCCTCTAATTCAACCTTCCCAATTCCTAATCCATTAGAGTAATTAGTACTTAAAGCATATAACCCGAACGGGTAGTAAGACGCGGTGCTAAATATTATTATTAAAGCCTTTATATTTTCCACTACTGGCTTGCTAGGCCTGTTGTAGCTTCATATGCCTTGTAATCTAGCTTAAAACTAGGATAGGCACAACATCCAGTCCCCGGCCGTTAATTTATCAACGTGAAAGGGTAACCTCACATTTCACTAATGATAAATTTTTAGCCATGGGAGGAAATCGAACCCGGGACTTTTAGCTCAATAAAGACACATGCTATCGAACGAGCTAATGTGTTGTATATTAAAAACATTCCTTTATTTTATTTTCATATTAACTCATTCCCTGGCACAGGTGTTGAACGTCTTTGTTCTCCCAAACGTTCCCTGGCGCAGGTGTGAATCGACGTTCTATTGCAATTAAGAGATTGTGATGCCCTCTATTAATGAACCTCTGTACTTCTAGCCAGTCTGTACACTTCATATTGAAACTAATAGATGGGGCTACCAGTCCAATGCCATACAATGACTGTGACTAAATCAATAAATGAGAAAATAAGTGAGTAGTGAAAATGTGTTGGATAGAGGTATATAAGAAGAAAAATGGCTGTCAGGCCTGCTTAGATCGCTGTGTTAACCACGCGGCAAGTGGAGTCCAAGTGTTGAGATGTTTCTTTTTCATAGCCGGCCAGTCTAGAAGCTGACCCCTGACTAACTAATCTCGGCTTGACATGTGTGTTGACATGCAGTATAAATACTTCATCAACAACTTTTCATGACCCATCATATTTATTTCACAGTAGACACAAATGAGCACCATTAAATAACACAACTACAATGCATATAGTTAGAGATGGGTAACTCGAATCTTTGAAACCTTGAATCCACCGAATCCTGACAAGCATTTGAGATTCGCTGCTGCCTGTAGCAGCACATGCCGAAACCCATAATTGTGACTTTAATAACTGTTACACAACCAAGGTGGTCAAATCCCTGAACAAAGCAATATTCAACCCTTCAAAATTAAGGATTTGGGAACTGGCCCATCAATATATCATCAAATCCAGACAAGCCCCCAACCTCAACCTTAGATAATTCCTCTCCTTCCTACCAGCACACTTATTATTAGATTCAATATAACATTATTCATAGTGCTGCTATCTATACAGTGATGTCATAACTGAAAAACAGTCAGCTGTGGACAGTCAACCTTACAGTTCAAACAAGAGCCTCAGTCTACTCTCTTGACCTGATGAAGCTGTCTGTGACAGCGAAAGCTTGTACTTAACAATGTGTTTATGTGTTTTTTAGTGTTATATCTAAACAATTTCTACTCCAGTATCGCCTAGGTAAGTGTGCTTGCTATCCCTCCTAATTTAAACCATGATTTAGTCTAGTGCTCTATACCACATAACCTCAATTTAAAAAAAAGAAAAAAAAAATTGTTAGGTATGGGAAACTTAGACTCTACTGTTTTGGCACATGCTCATTTCTAAAACTTTCACCTCATGAACAATCTTGTATATATTTTAATGAACACATTAAAACTCTTCAAAAATTGAAAATTAAAACTAGAATTACAAATATACTTGAAATAAATAAAACAAATTACGACTTTTTTTAAACAGAAATAACACATTACACACGATACAAAGTCGGCTGACATGACAATGACGTATATTATGTTTACTTGCCAGAGTGATGATTAAAATAAAGATACTGTTAATGCTTACTACCCAACTAGTTTTAACGATCTACAACTATGCAAAGAATCCCAATTTATTGCATATTATGATCTTTAAGTTAGATATTTTGTTGGGTTTCATGAAAAATAAATACTGTCAACAGTCAGACACCGATAAAAATGTTTATTTATGCCTACCGGCCTATGTATTGTATATCAATTGTTTGTTTAGAATCGATTCAGGTAATATGATCACTTAGTAAGCGCTATTGAGTTTTAAGGATCAAATAACGACTTGTTAATTGATAATTTGTTTTTAAATTAATAATATGTTATTGAAGTGATTGTAAATGAAGTCCTGCTTAATAAAATGGGAATGAACATATTGCAAGAGTCGAAAATATGTTCGTGTTTTAAATAGAATGTATTCTCAGAAATTGATGTATCACAAGAATTGAATATATTTCATGTTTTCAACACGAAGATAAATGATATATAAGAAAATAATAATAAAACATACTTCGTCATTATTGAGTTCACGATTTCCAATGTATATTTAGTTGTCGGTCGGGGTATTGGGCGGTGACGATCAATTTTCTTTAAGAGACATCCATTGCCTCTTTGTCCATTGGCAGCAGTGTAAAGTGTGAACTGTGTTCTTCTTTTCATTGTAAAGGCCATATTGTGTTCGTCCCCCTTTTATATGTTTCTATCCACCTTTCCTGTACCTTCTTCCAAATATAATAGAGTGCTCTATGTGAGAGGTTTAGTAACTATAATGTAAATAGTAAATAGACACACTGGCTCAATCGAGAACCCTTTTTGGTATTCTTATGAACAAGACTTTGACCCACTTTTATCTATTCAAATTAGTTTAAGTTTAAATATATTTATGATTATTGTGTAGGTTCAGAAGTTATTAAATCTCATACTTCTCATGCCTACCATATTTCTACACTATTTCTTTCTCCACTATGTTCTGTAGCTAATATTTCCCTAACACAGGTAATACAATTTAATCTTATACTAACAATACTAAAATTATAGATTCGATAAAAGTTGAGAATTGGATTCAAGAAAGATAGAATTAGATCCGGCTCTAGTCCAAAACCAATTTAAAGAGAGGAATATAAAAATTGACCTTTATTTGCGGGGTTGTTCGCAGCAACATGGATAAAACATCTGCGAACAGAATCCTTTAAGTCATCATCCCTCACGAAGACAGGTAGAGCTCGGAGGTACAGTTCCGGAATGAAAGACTCCAACTTCACTTGCACAGGAACACTCTTGTCTATATTTACAAACAATTTGTTCGTTTCCAAAAGATACTGTAACAACGTCAAACAAAAGATTGTTGGACCGAAGAAAATATTATTCAAGAATTTTGAATAGTTACCAAACCGAATCATTTTCTAGTTAAATATGATAAAGTTTTTTTTTAAACAATTAGATTAGTTTTGGATCCTAGCCCTGTAAGTTCTTAAACAAGTTCACAAAACAATAGTTTGACTCGTCAAAGTTAGTCGGTTTTTGGTTGTGAATTTTATACTATTCCAATATATATTATCTTTAGCCCTCAATGTTTAATGTAAAGAAGAGTGAACTGGTGATTAAAACATGCAAGGAAAATAGGCGTATGAGGGAAGTGATATTTGGAGGAAAGCTTTAAGTACTTGGGAAGTGTGGTAGAGGAAAAAGGAGGAAATGAGAGAGAAATTGTTGAGAAAGTGAGGGAAAAGAAGGCCTTTTACAAAAGCGTCAGAAGTCTGGTCTGGTCTCAAATCGAGGGACAATTCATGTCTCCAGCCTATAAAAATATTTTGTTATTTTTAAAACAAGCAATAAAACTTTTTTTTTGCAGTAAAAGGTGTATAAAACTTTATAGAAACATATAAAATAAAGTTGTATAAGACTTTATAGAAACATTTAAATATGGCAATATAAAACAACAAATTTGACCAAATAATTATTAAAAGTCCCTATCATCATCTCACTGTGTCCACCTCTGAATTTCAAAGTTTAAATACTAAAAAAAAATAAAAAAAATAGTAAAAATATATATAACCACAGTAAAATATTCTCGTAATATTGTTATTTTTGTTGGAAAAATCAATTTTAATAAATTACTCATGAATTTTGACATTTTAATCGATGTTTGTTTGTCTCCAAGTAACGCACTGGACAGACACAATATTTTAAATTTGGTGATAAAGCCTTCGAGAATGTTCCGGTTCCCCATTAGCTGTAGTGTGTAGTTGTCCTGTACCTACTAGTTCCTGTTAGTTCTTTAGTTAAAAGGTTTATTTAATACTATCCAGTCAATGTACGAAAATTCAGGTGTACTGTATAGAGCAGCGGTTCCCAAACTTTTTGAGTCGCGGAGCACTTCTCAGGAGAGAAATTCGTGACGGAGCACTATCGTTGCCCTTAGTCCATGTTTATTTTTGGCTGTTTTTACGTAACTGCATTTTCAAGCTGCTAGACAATTTTTTTATCATATAACAAAAGCACGAATTATTTTTCGAATTCAAAATAGCTTATATTTTGATCCAAACTTAATGTTTCCCATTGAAAGACATTGAAAATTAGAACTTTACGTTTTTTTTTCTCTAAACACTAATTTTGCACATACGTGTATTCGGCATAAAGGCGAAGATATTTTCACCTAGCACCTACATAGGTAGTAACCGAATGACAGCATTATTGGCTCTGGAAACGAATTTTTAAGCATTTGGACATGTTAAGGTGGGGATGCAGGGGACGCAAGAAAAGGCGAGTGTTTTTGCACTTTTTATAGCAATACTTTTTTTAGGATCAAATAAATTAAATATTGCTTCTATAGAATCATAGAGCTTAATTTTCTTCACATGGCGAGATCAACATTTCTTGAATATCTGTCAAGGATGTCCTGGAATTTAATAACAAATTTTTCTCTTCATTTAAAAAGTTTCTTAGATAATGCTGCTCTGTTCACGACAGATATTCAACAACTAATGAGGTCACCATGTGAAGAAAATTAAAATCTATGGTTTTATAGAAGCAATAGTTTTCTTATTTTGCAAAAAAAAAGTTTTGCTCTAGATCTAGAAACTTTAAATTAACTCACCTTAACTCGCGTCCGCTGCATACTCACCTTAAACATCAAGTTTTATTCATTATAAATATTTTTTCTACACTAATTTCAGAGAAATAAGGAACTTACTTAAATACATAAACGAAAACCAACAACAAAAAACATAAAGTAATGCAACACATTTGAGAACGAATTCAAAGCAGGTAGTGTAAATATACAATACTACTCACCTATATAAGGTATTACAGTTTCAAAATAAAAAATGTAGCTTGGTATCGAAAAAGAACGATAAAGCATAGCAAAATAACTTAGATTCTAATGAGAGGGATGGGACTGTTTTGATTTGCACAATGTGGCTATATCTGGTTTAATTTGGGACAGCTGCAACCGAATATCTGGCTCTGCATTCAGGCGGGATCTATATTTTGTTTTAGTAGCCACATAAGCAGAGAATCCTGATTCACATAAGTAAGTTGTTGTAAAGGGTAAAAGGATGATTTTCGCTTTATCTGATAAAACTTTAAATTCGTCTTTTAGCTGACACCAAAATTCTGTTAGTGAATTCTTAGTTGCAAAATTATATTTTACCACAGAATCTGATGTCAAATCAATCATACACTCATACTGGTGTGATGTCAGACAGGCTGGTTTTTCCGACACAGCAGAGTATGGGTTTACAACCCAACAGTTCTCTTTTATTTTATCGTGGAATTCTTCTGGAAAATAACAGTTGAAACTATCAAGCAAATTTAGCAGATGAACGTGAAACTCATTTAAGATATATTCGGGTACGTCAGAATCTAGTTCTTCTCTAAATTCTTTTACCATTGGGAAACTGTCTAGATTTAGATTTTTCATTGAATCCGCCCAAAACTTTATTTTCTTTTTAAACGCTTGTACTTTATCGCTGGCGTCAAAAACGGTTACTGCTTTCCCTTGAAGTGAGATACTTAAGTCATTAACTTTTTTTTTAATGTCTGCTAAATACGCCAATTTCATAACCCAATGCTCATCACACAGCCTGTCTCCCAAAGCGAAGTCGTTGTCAATCAGGAAGGTTCTGACTTCAGCCCTCATTTCAAAGAGCCGAGTCAAAGCTTTGCCACGAGAAAGCCACCTTACTTCTGTGTGAAGAAGTAAAGACGTATGTAGACTCCCCATGTCTTCACACAACAGCTTGAATAGTCTTGTATTTTTAGGTCTAGATTTGATAAAATTAATTACTTTCACGCTTTCGTCCAAGACTTCTTTTAGGAAGGGTGGCATTTTTTTTCACAGCAAGGGCATGGCGGTGGAGGATGCAGTGGCTACTGCTGCATTCCTTGACTTTTTGTTTTATTCTTGAGATAGCACCGGACGTCTTCCCAGTCATGGACTTTGCGCCATCCGTGCACACATCAACGCAATTATCCCATGGGATGTCACTCACTGTGAAAAATTCTTCTATTAATTTGAAAATTTCAGCGCCAGTTGTGTTAGTTGGTAAAGGCTTGCAGAGAAGCAGATCCTCTTGAAAAGACTCCAAGTATTGGTAGCGTACAAATACTATTAAAATTGCCAATCCAGCCACATCCGTTGATTCATCCATTTGGAGCGAAAACTTAGTGCATTTTATTCGTGAAAGTAAAGTAGCTTTCACATCCTCTGCTAAGTCCCCGATTCGTCGCGAAATCGTGTTATTTGACAAAGGAACGGTGTCTACTAGTTTCGTGGCTTTTGCATCCAGCATACATTCAACTATGTCCTTTACACAAGGCTTTATAAGGTTTTCAGCGATGGTATGGGCTTCGCCAGCTTGAGCAACTCGGTAACTGACTAAGTAGGACGCCATCAAAGCCTGTTCATTAACTGTTTTTGAGTGATAAGATATAATTTTCTGGGCTTGTGTAAGTTCACCATACTTCCTTCTGAAGAAATCAGTCGGTTTGCCCTTGCATTCTGGATGGACCCCCTCAAAATGACGGCGCATTTTTGCTGGGAACATCGCACTGTTTGGCAAAACTTTCATGCAAACTACGCACTGTGGTTTGTTGTCACTAGTCTCAACAAATCCAATATCCAAGTAGGAATCGTGATACTTCCTTTTTATAATTTTTTTACCTGTGGCACTGATCTCCAAAGAACTAGTACTAGGCAGTTCTTTCAACAGTTCAGAAGTTTCTGTCACACCTGCTGTCGCTGATTCGTCTAAAAACCCTTCATCCTGTCCAGCAATTCTAGCATTGGCAACTGCTCCATCTTCTTCCACACTACAATATAAAAATAATATTCGTATCATCTGGGTAAATAATATTAATGATAATAATAAATGTCAAGTATTTAATAAAACAATTGATCAAAGAACCATTGCTCCTAAATTAACGTTGAATATTGTTTAAGAATGTAAATGTTTCTCGCATGTTTGCTCACAATGCTTGTTAAATGTGAGTAACCATCTTATCCTATCGCTTGGTGACATCAAATTGGCTGCAGCTTCAAGGTTACTACCAATTAACAGGCCAAAATTCGAAAATAACCTGAGCTGAAATCTATTTTTGTTAAAAGTGCAACAATATGTACAACATGCAATGCATATACTGAAAAGTCTTTATTTACTATTTAATTTGTATAAAGTTGTATGTACCTTAGTCCCTATCTCTTCTTTTAGGTCCTGTGTTATTGGCATCCAAAGCTGTTACTTGTTTTAATGACACACGCTCTTATTCTAGCAGACCCCAATAGATAAACACTATTCAACGTTAAAAAAATGCATCTAACATAATATTTGTACATACCTGTTAGCTGTTGATGCTTCCATAGCTACTGGAGGAACTGTGGCGGAGGTTTTAATAGTCTTTTTTAAGGATCCAGACTTCAGCCAGCGATCCATTGAAAGCAAATCTATGATATTTTCTAAATCACTACGTAGGTGCTCCAAAAAACCTGTAATGGCAGGTGTTTCGTCCTCAAGAGGGAAGATCCATTAAAGTTATTAACGTAATTATTTAAAATAAAAATCACACAACAAAAGCACTCGTGAAAAAATAACACCGCACTGCAATATGACTCGTTTCGACTCTCGACTAAACATTGAATGAACTGCAACAGAATGAAGGAGCGAAGAAACAAAGAGTTTTTAATATACAATAAAGACTTTCCAGAAAATTCTGTAAAAGTGTCAAAGCTAACAATCGGATCTTTAAGTAAAGTGAAGCTCTTATTGAGCCGGGATTAGCTTGCGCCATTGAGCCTATCTGCCTGGTTTCGCCACGTGAAGTCTGTGTGCTTCACGGATTTTCTCAATGTTTTGTGTGGTTCCGAGAAGGTGCGAGCGGGTAAACCTGACTGAGGTGCCGCATGACAATGCACTTTGGATCCATAATACTTGCTATTTACACTGCTTTACGGCACGATGCAGGAGCTAAATTATTTCTACACAATACTTATCTAAAAACAGTTCATGACCGCACAAATAAACAATTTTGAGATCTTGTCACATTTATTTTATTTTAATTTACAATCTCCCGGCGGAGCACTTGGAAATGTTTCGCGGAGCACCAAGTGCTCCGCGGAGCACACTTTGGGAACCGCTGGTATAGAGTATGTTAATTGCAAATCACTTTGCTAACGTTTATTTATATCATTTGGAGTTTTTGAAATAACTAAGCCAATAACAGTTTTGATGAGCGTAAATGGAGGCAGGAACTAACCTAATGTTTGTCTGCCACTTTATAATTATATCATGGTTTTGAAAAAAGTCTGCCAACAACTCACTTTGCTAACATTGCTTGGTAGCAAAATGGCATCTATCACCTCACTAGCGTCAGTTAGGTGACAAAACTATTGATAGTCACGTAGCTCAGATACAGTAAGTAAAGTGACATTTCCAATGTAATTAGCAATTTATTTAATATAGTACCCATTACAGTTGCTGCAAATATTTGTATTCAAATTAACCTTTTAAAACGTTGGCAATGCCAATATTTGGTCGAAGCTTCATAATGTATTATACTTAGACTTTGTATTGATACTTTACGGTTTCATGTAATACTTTGACAAAAAACAAATAAGAAAAAAATAATTTTAGTTATTTTCTTTACATTTAGAAATACTAGACTATTAATTTTCTTTCTACAGAATTTTCATGAAAAATGGCCAATCAATGTAGGTAATCAAATAGTTGGGAGTTCTTTCAACTCCAAAAATTGTTCTTAAGGGAAAATTTATTTTTTATAAACTCCAAAACTTTGTTAAATTGTAGATGTGTGCCAATTTGTAATTTAAAACTAATAATTTATAGCACCAATAACACATGTTTTTTCAGTTGATAAGCAAGCCTATGGCCATTTTAGTTTGCGTTATTAATATTTAGTTTTGTTGAGTTGCTGAAGTTTTCCAGAATGTCACTTTTTGTTTTTGAAGAGTAAATACTACCCTTCGCTAACTACAATAAAATCACTTATTTCGCATTAAAAGTGTTAGTAAAAAAATAAATATTACCTATTATTAATAAACGAGCTATTCAAAACATAAATAAAAATTGGGAAATGTAGTTAATTTTCTTTGGATTTAGGGAAAATTTAACGTTACTAGCCTATCAATTTTTTATGAATCTTCATTTACAAAATCCTTATTCCAATCAATTTTAAAAAAGTATCATTTTTTTTATATTATTATTAAAAATATATATGGCATACTTAGTAAAAATACATATTTTATACAATATAATATGCATCTGAAACAGCGTTAGCGAAGTGATAGATTATGGATAACCACTTTGGTAAAAGAAAAAAAAACACTAAAAAATTGTAAAATCAAGCTTTGCTGGTGTTGTTACTTACTTTCTTTAATAAATTTAGTGTAGTCAGAAAATAAATTATCCTTTTCCTAAATTTTTTATTTCTTTATTGTTGAATTTCCTATTTGTCCCTCAATTTGGGATCAACCCACATGCATGTGAGGAGTAGGCTGGAAGTGACAAGGATGGACAGGGTGGGGGAAGAGGATGGGAGAGAGGAGGTGGCAAGCAGGAGACCAAGAGGAACAGGTGGATAAGTGGTGTGGAGGAAGAAAGGTGTGGGGGGACAGAAGTAAATGGAAAGGCTGATGTTTGATAGAGACCCCACCAGTGACAGGAAACTGAGCATGATGATAATGATGATGATAATTAAATATTATCCAAGCTGTATTAGATATCTTTACATATCTGCAATCCTCTATCGTTAGCGCACATGTTTAAATATACATTTAATGTTTTAAAATTAAAAAAAGAAAGATATAGTTTAGTCAACATTTTTGTCACTTTTTTCCCCTAAAAAATGTAGATCACTTTTCAGGATTCCAAGCAGAACAAGATGAAAACCATATAATTTCATGATAGAACCATTATTTCATGTCCACAAAACCTATTATTAATTAATGGTGGAAATATATTTTGGTAATTTGATTTGAAGCTTAATTCTTACATTATGTCAGTCGCCAGAAGCACGTCTATCTTCCCATTGCATGACTCTTATCTGCCCTAAAGTAAATTTGAGATTTGAATTAAAAATTAGGGATGAGTCCTGTAATCCTTCATGATATTCAAGATTTGAGGAAATTTCAGATGAAAGACTCAAATCCTCGAAAAAAAATTAAATAAAATGTTCAAATTTTCAAGTGAAATTTGTTCTAAAGCTCTAATACTGCTTATAGGTGCCTCAGAACCAATTATAATTACAGAATGAATTTAACAACCAGGCCCCAGGCCAATAATTTAACACTTAACTGAATTTGTAATAAATAAAATGATATAGAGTATTTGGAAAATGGTAGAGCACAAATAGAAGTAAAAACACTAACACATATTAACACATACTTTGATATTTTGTTGCTATTTCAAATTATTACAAATTTTTTTTGGTCAATGCACTTTATCTCATACATACACATAACTGAATGTATTTATGGACTATTTAAGAAAAAATTTAAACATTTAGTTACATTTCCTATTATTATATTATTTTTATATTTTCTCTTATGTTCATAGCTATTCCAAGATTAAAATTCAAGATATGAAGGTGAAATGGAGATTAAGATTCGTACAAAAGTGAATTCAACCCAACTTTATAAAAATTTTTATATAATATTTGGAATTTTAAAAGAGAATTTATTTTTAGAGTTTCCTAGTCCAACAAAATTACAGAAGGAAAAACTGACAGCCAAACCCTAAACCATTAATTTACCACCTTAATGAATGTAAATTAACACTATCAAAAAATGTGATTACAACAATCCAGTTTATTATGAGAGTGACACCTTAGATCATGCAACCACCATAAGAGATTATTTCGCAACTAAATAATTAATGTGGACAAATATCACAGTAAAAGTAAAAAAACAAATAATTGCAACTTTGTAAAGTTAACCTCTGTTTTGGATTGGAGCCATCTGTACTTACGACCCAATCAGAGCGCTTTGCAAGAGATGAGTTGAGCAGAAGCTCGAACTTGTGCGGGCCCGGCCAAGCTTGATTACAAGGAAGGCATCCTGTTGGAGACGAGGACGATGAAGATGAAGATGTTGACACAGCAACCTCTAGAGAATGGTTTGATTCCTGGAAACATTTTTACACTGCATTTTACTAATTGTATGTGTTAAACACATTTTAATTCAGTAATGGGGTAAGGTGAGGAAGGTATAGTTTGAAGGAAACACACATATTTGTAGGGAGGGGTGAAGAGACAATTATATCCTTATCTCCCAGACATTGGCTATTCTGTCTATTGCGAGAGTGATACCTTAGAGTGTGAGGTCACCCATGTGGGTAGATAGGAACACGCTGTCTAATTACAAAGTCTAAACATCTGAAATCACTATTTTCATGTCATTTACGTCATTCTTACACATCTAGACCAGAACTGTTCCTTGTGCCACCTGATATAATACACTACAAGAGATTATGGGATTTGTGTTACTTAACTACCAGACCTTCAATCAAAATTAGTATAAAGTAGTTTAAAAAACACGCCATGGTGTGAGCCTGCACGCTATTTATACTGACCGAGCGGCCGCCCCTGTTAGCGATGATAGTGCTAACATTTGTGGAGAGAAGGTGTCCTGTGGTCAGCACAAGTCCTCTGGTTGTCAATCTCAGTTTTTAAAATCGGAACTGATAATTCTTTGTTAGAGTAGCTCCTCATTTATCTTCACAAGGCTGAGTTTTACCATCGATTCACAGATAAATTTTGTAAGCACCTGGGATCGAACCCAGGACTTATGAATCTGTAGCCTGTAGCTTTGACCCCTAGACCAGAGGCAATAAGTATTTGAAAAAACTAGTAAAATTTTCCTTAAACCAGATAATTTACTGATAAACGGAATGAACCTGTCGTGAAACAGAACACCTAATAATAATAATATAATTTTTATTTATTCATCATAAATACATTAACACACCTTATTTTAAGCCCCACAAATATATATTGAGGACCAAATTCAAATAAGTAAATAACATCCAAAGTTGCATTTCTTCATAGTGGAAAAAACAACCAAAAAACATACAAACTTTTAAGAGAGCCCACCTAATTTCACAAAACTATGTATTCTATATTAATTTTACTATAACTATTACAAGCTAGCAAGAAACTTTTGATTATGAAATTCCCCGACTGTTCCAAGACATCTACTAAACATCAAGAGTTATTTTAGGTAATATTTGTAGCCCTGTGCAATGTGGCCAGACGTCCTTTTTTCCCGGGCACGTCCTACATTTCAACCATCTGTCCAGTGTACAAGAGGAGTTTTCAAAAATTACTAAATAAATAAATTTGTCATTTTTTGGTGTTATTTGCTCTCAAAGTGATCTCGCATTTAGAAATCCTGCCATAAGATGGCATTTCAGTTATTACTAGCACAGTCTTTGGGTGTTTTCATCAACAAACCCGCCATGCCCACACGATGTTTATGTGCTCATGTTCTATTGGCTGCGTGTTTGGTATCAGGCAGCCAATAACATAAGTTTGTCCTAATTATTCACTGTTCTTTCTGTAGTTGTCTCTGTTCCAGGTGGTGTGTGAACTGTGGATGTGTCTATCTTATGTTTAAAAACGCCTTAAGGTGTTAAAAGTATTTTTAAAGTTTTCATAGAATTGAGATTTTTTGGCCAAAACAAATCAAATATTTCTCCAGTAGCAACACAAGAGTTTAGTTTTCTGCACATGCTAATATCAACAGATCTTGAATATATATCAAGGGTGTCCTAGAATTATGTCAAAACTTTTTAAATAAAGAGAAAAGGTTTTGATAAAATTCCAGGACACCTTGACAGATATTCAAGATCTGTTGATATTAGCATGTGCAGAAAACTAAACTTTATGTTGCCATTGAAGAAATATTTGATTTATTTTGGCCAACAAAATGTAATGCTATAAAAACTGTAAAAATTACTCGCGCTCTCTTCTACCGCACCTTTACTTAAATGCCAATATAGCGATAGCTTATCTAGCAAATACAAATCATCTTAACAAGGTAGAAATGAATATAAAGGGAGTGCCTCATTTGTCCCGCAGGAACGTACTTTTCCGTAACTAATAAAGGTAGGCCAGATAGATAACATATTCATAAACAATATTTTTAAACAGGTTGACTGTATTTTGTTTGTATACATTTTGCTATGAACAGTGTTTTTTATTCATTTTGATTGTATGTATTTTAATTACTATTTTATTACTAATCATTGAATTTGATGTCATTATAAATAATCTCTAACTATTTTTACTAAAATTGAGTTTAATCTTTGTACGAGCACAAGATTTGGAAGTTCATTTCCAGTCGCAGAAACACAAGAAATACATTCAAAGTTGCAGTAACATTGGAGATATATATAAAGTTTTTTCAATCAAACAAATCTATGCAATTAGTAAATTCAGCGGAGGCCGCTCTGGCATTTCACACGGTTAGACATCAATCATCAATTAGATCTATGGATTTTAAGCCTAAGCTAAATGCTGAACTGTTAATAGTGTCACGTGCTAAGACCAATAAACAATTCTTGGGTCACATTCTGTTGATGTTATGAAAGAGTGCTACAGGGAATATCTTGTTTTGGTGTCTGCACAGTTGGTAGCAATCATAGATCTATGAAAATATTTCCAATTTTAATACAGTATTTTGAACGCAAGAGGTATCCAAACTAAAGTTGTAGAAGTGGTACACTAAATACACTTGGTATTGTTGATAAATTTATAAAATCGTCTGTTGTAAGTACCAACAGAAATTTTGGAGGACTTAAAAGGGTCAAGGGTAAAAATATTTTCACTTAATTAAAGAAATAATAGAACAAGAATTTAATTGGTGTAAATCACACAGTATATATTCTTCATAATGTATAAAATAGGGTCTGACAGTTTGAAGGTAGATTTGGAGTGCACTGTCATGAAAATGTATAATTATTGACGTGAATATGCCTTTAAATTTGTTACCGTACGGGGGCAATCCAAAAAACCTCTAATGATAACAAAATCAGGGGATACAGTTTGGCGTTGTAGTTTTGAATCTATCCTCTACATCCAAAATTAAGTTACACCACTGGATAGCTAGAGGATCAAAGAATTAATTACGATAAGCGAGAACAGTGACGCATCATGTGCGGTGGAGGGGGAAGCACCGCCATTTTGAGGTTATTTTGCTGCGTATCGAGCCCGTTACATAAACGTATTCACGTACAACACACGGCTGTGTCCATGACACAGCCACACCCCATTTTTTTCCATATATACTGTAAAAACAGAATGAATTAAAGAGTAAGCCTAACATGAATTTGTTGATATAAACTACAAGCAAATATTAAAACAAGGTGGCTATCTCTGTTTCAAGAAATACCTAGGATATTTGAGTTATTTGAAGCTTTGCATCATATTTTTTATCTTTGACTCGTCCCCATAAAATTCAGGGTATTTTTTTATTTCTAGATTTACTTAACGCATTTTTGTGGAACTTAAGATTCTCTAATGTTTGTTTTTCATGATAACAACAAGGAGATACAAAAATAAATTCTATAATTGACATCAGTATTCATTATAATAGAAAATGTATCTTCAGTGAGAGAGAGAACCAGTTAGAATGTTCGTTTATTTCACTTAAGACCAAATAGGTGTTGTCATGTGCTCATAAGGAGGGATTTGAAAGGGAAGGTTCAAATGAAAGGTGTAGTATTTTTAAATCTTAATAATTGATGATGTGAAAGTTTGTCACTAATTATATAATTTAAACATGTATATTGAACACAACATGTCAGTCCTTGAAAATTTGTTATGTATTAATAAGCAGGTTAAGTATTTTGAGAATAACAAACACAATGAATATAGTTAAGAAATAGTGAAAATGGCAGAATTATTATTTTTTCGTTAACAAAACACAATTGACAAATGATAGAAATACATTGTATGTAGATTCAGTAAAGGATTTATTGTGGGTGAAGTATGATTGTAAGCATGTGATTTGTTTTGAATTTTATGCGTATATCTTAAACCAAGAAAGTATTTTCAAACAACTAGTTCATCAGAAAAATATATTTGAACAATCATGAAGTGATTTTGAACAAGTATAGTGTGAACTTTTATTATGTAACGTCCTACATTTTTCTGGATTGTACCACATTTTGAGCCTCTGTGTCTTTTTCGTCAAAGGCATCTGGTCACCTTGACCCGCGTGTAAATGTGTTATAAAACAAACACTGTACAACCATCTTATTTTAGAACCACACAAAATAAATTCATTTTGTTAACACATGAGAAATAAAATCACTCACTCGATTTTTAGTTTCAGGTTAATGCATTTGTTGTTGGGTTGGTAACAATGCATACTAAGAATATTGATTGTCAATTGTCGTGTGCCACATTGATGCCATATTATTGTGCTAGTGAATAAATCTACATTTCATCATTTTTGAAGAAATTTGGTGTATTTTTTAAATAAGGAAATGGAGTGTCATGTGGGAAAACACAAACATTTTCGACATACCCTTTTGTTTGAGTTTAACCAACGAGCAAAAACATTGAAGATCGCTAGAACAATTTGTGATGTTAACGAGGTGAATTTCAGCAGGGTAGATGGAGTATGGCAATAAAATGGTTTTCTTGTTTCAAAGAGGGCCATTTTGAACTGAATCACTCCCCACATTCAGGAAGACTTTGATGAAGACCATTTTAAGCACTTCAATCAACAACGATCCACTTCAATCAACTAGAGAATGTCCCAATGAGGTTAATTAATGTGAGCAATCAACCATCATATATTTCCATTTAATGGGCCAAGTTCAAAAACAGGGAGCATGAGTACCATAGCTTTGAGCAATACGACAAAAATCAGCGTGAGAACATTTGTGCTTCTTTACTTGCTCGTCATTGTTTAGCTCAACAACATCGATTTTTCTCGTCTTTAGATTTATAACCAGCAACTTAAAATGCCTTAAGACTGCAAGTTAGTTTGTGCCACGATAGTTCCCGGCTACATTTCACCAACCTGACAAAAATGGTTATCCAAGAGCTAAGTTGGGATGTATCCACCCTATTTTCCAGATCTTGCGCCATCAAATTTTCACCTTTTCCATAATATATCTAATAATCTTTGCAGAAATGTATTTCATCATGAAGCTGCTCTTCAAGATTGGCTTGACAAAGTCAACTCCAAACCACCGGATTTCGTCAGATGTGGAATCAAAAAACTACCAGAACATTGGGAGACAGTAATAAACAATGCAGGAAAATATATTATGATTCAGTTCTGTAGTTTGTTCATGTAGCATGACTTTGAAGTCAAATAAGATTTCTGTGTGGAAAACAATAAGTACTAATGCATCAACCTAATATATTTAGGTAATAAACGTTTCACTTTATTTAGTCATGGGTTTACATAACCAGTGTTTCATGAACTTAACTAAATTTTGAGATAAAAAACAACTCTGCTTTCCCTACCTGTAGCCATTAAGTCTGACTTAAGTCATATGGTTTAATCCAAATTATTAAATACTAATTCTAATTATTGTGTTTGTAAACATTGCAAAAAAAAACCCAGGAGATGTTAAATTATAAAAATAATCAATGTATAGGTTGGTTAATCTTAAAAAAACTTTGGGGACTGTTGGCAGCTGTTGTGTTTGTGTCACTATTCAGATTTTAATAAACATTTGTACTTGATTTTAAAATAATACTATTCTCACACATTTAGTGTTGACAGGATGAGACTAAGAACATTCATATGGTCAGAAGCAAAGATAAATAACATTCAGGCCAGAAAGAAGAGCTTTATTAACTAGTTCGAGCGCCTGGTTTTATCTGTTGTACTCACTGGTAGCGTGGGCGGCTGATCAAAGAGATTGAAAAACTCCTGTCCCATTGCTTCTCTGCCTCTGGAAACAAACCAGAAAAACAAAAGTTGAATTGTTTTTTTGGGGTGGGGTGGGCAACCAATGGGTAGAAACATAAATATCCCATCTTTTATAACCAAAATACACTCATGACACATTTTTATTTTATTTTTACCCATATAAGTACCCATTCAGATTACATGCATATATTAACATTATGCTAATGCAATAAGAACGAATAATACATTGTTTTGTAGGAAATGTACCCATATTTGTGTGGAGGGAGGATGGGAAACAATTTATGAACATCCCCCCTCAGTACAAACATCCAACCAGGATTAAAACCTTCATCTTCCCGTCATTGGTGATCCAGTCTGGCATGAGAGGGACATGTTAGACCATGTAACCGCCAATGGGAGTGACACTGCTATTATTTATAATTTTGAATCAAATAATATTTTCCACATGAGGGTTACCTAACCTATGTGGTCGAGACAAAGGGGACTTAAGAAAGAAAACTTGTTTGTTAAACAAACAAAAAAAGGTAATTATGAGAAAATCTAACAAACATCAAATTAAGATTTTAAAGCTTCACAAAGGTTGTTTAAAGGCAGGAGTGTAGGTGAGTGACAGCTAGTGCTAAGTTGTTTATTGCAAACCATGACTGGAAGTGACTAGCATCAACCTATTCAGGAATAGTTATTATTGCTTTATCATTTGCTATATTAGCAATAAAATGTGTTATCAAACAATTCCAGTGATACTTCAGTAAGGATTACTGTATGATTGGCATATCATAACTCATTGAAAGAACAAAATATACTATAGTACAATAGGTAATAAATAAAAAAGTGTTACCACCATTAGTATTTTGTTAAAGATGACCACAAGGAAAAAAAACAGTTTATTATAGCTTTAAGAAATTATAGTTTCAATTCAAAATACAGTCAACTCTGGCTGTAGTGAACATTCAGCTACAGTGAACCTAATTCATTGGTCCCAACCCACACACATTTCAATGTGTGTTAAAAAAAGATGTTTAGAATGAATACTTAACTTTGAGTTTAGTGAGCAGAAAAATTTAAACTTTCAATAATAAATGTCAGTGTAACATCATAATTCTTTAAAAACATAACTTTTGGTTGATTAAACTTGAAGACATGAATATTTCTACTTGAGTTCTTGTTCAAGTAGCACAAAGCTTGAATGAAAGTACGTAATGAGGAGGAGGAATGCAGGGGGGAGGGCTGAGCTTATGGAAAATATTAATTAAAACCATATACAGTAAACAGTAGATTATAACAGATTAAAAAAAAAAAGATTGGTTAATATATTTAAAAAAAGAATGATTGTATTTAAACTTTTATTTTCTTTGTCACTAACTCCACTATTTTAAGATTTAAAAAAGGGGGTTTTTAGTGGATTTCAAACAGAGTGAACAAAATATCTGAGTCCGTAGAGGTCCATTATAACCAGAGTTGACTGTAAAATTAAAAGTGCATGCCCACAACCAAAACTGAGTTTAACATCTTCAACTACTCATTACAACTGTTTAATAAGTTGTATACTAACGCCTAACTCAGAAAAGAGTTTTATTGTGTTTGTCAGTTGGCCTCACTGTGTACGATACTTTTAGTGTTTGTTTTAACATGTATTTAGTTTATAACCTTCATTGTATGATTGATTCTGTCTTGAAATTGTTGACCATGGCTCAAAAGTTAATTTTGTATGTGATAATAAAACATGGCGCAGTCGGTAGTGTCTCCAGTGGTTTATCTGTGATTCAAATTTGTGGATACAATTATCTCGTCCGGTAAAGAAGCAGTTATCAATATGGAGTTTAATAAACCA
>CABFVX010005624.1:0-48853 GCA_902151425.1 Timema shepardi | reverse complement strand
GGAAGGGTTTGGTAATCTGATAAATCTGTGCCGGGACCGAGGATTGAACCCCGGCCGCCAGCACAGAAGTCTGACACCTTACCCCCTAGACCACCAGGTACCCCTACAAATTAATGTTCATGTGGTGAAAATCAAAAGTACTTGAATTGCGTTTCGTGACAAAAACTTCACTTTTCAGATTAACGCAAAATATTACAAATAAATGTACTAAAATCCAAGTAATTTTAGTGCAAAAAGTTATATAATAACTACAATATAATATTTTTACAAGCATAAAAAAAAGAACAAAAAAATATTCAAACTTTGATTCGGCTTTGAGAATATTTCATAATATTCGATTCGAGTTTGCTTCGAATTGAAAAAAATGGATTTAGCGCGACCCCGTGTGTGACCTTGACATGGTTTAAAAATGATTAGTGAGTGTGGTTGGAAGGGGGAGTTCCCCTCGGGTTGGGGTTGAGGGCAGTTCCCCTAGAGTATGTGATAAAAAAGATTTGATTAGAGCCGTGCTATTACTATACATAACATTTCTTTCGAAACTTGTACAGGTCACGTGATCACAAAAAATGGATTCCTGTCTTTTTAATTCCTCGTGTTGAGAGAGTCATTTCCTCAAAACCAGCCGGGCTTGACTTGGGCTTAGTAGCCGAGTACAATATTAATTATTATCAGTTGTCTGCTTAAAGAACTTGAAATTGAAAATAGAAAGTCGTAGAGAAAATATTTACGAAGAGACCGTTAAGACAACCAAAGCTGCTTCATTTGTTAATTTATTTTATTAAAGCCGCCTAATTAAATGTTAAAAAATTTCGAGTTTGTGTAATATAAGAAAATAATATGTTCACAATGTACAATGATTACAGTTTTAACGGTTCCGCAAGTCCAGATTAATCTGTCAAATTTCACCATTTTTTTTATACAATTAATATAAGTGTGATACCAACCTTAGAAATGTATTCTCAGGCTATGGTGACTTTAACTTTGTAACATGTGATAAAAAAAAACTAAGGACAGTTATTAATATGTATATATATATATATATTTGTCACAAGGCAAAAACTAACAGCAAAAAGGGTTAATACAAAAACAATATTTGATAAATTTGAATATTCATAATTTTGCCACCAAACATTGTATTAGTAATTTCCTATCACTCATTAACATGGACCGTATCTTTTAAACTTTTTATTATACAAATAATTCACACATTATCTATACAATTTATTCAATAGTGAGTGAAGGAATTATTAAATTGAGATAATCCCAAAATATAACTATACTATATATATTATATATGTATTGTATATATACACAATTAGATAAAATTGTACTTACAATTTACACCAACTATTTCGTCTTCATCATTACTACAAATGTTTGTTTTTTCAATTCATATAAAATGCCTTCCAGATGAAAATTAGACCGCGGGATCGAACGTCTGTCCGACATCGCGAAAGACGAGACGTCGCGTTTCAGTTGAGGATTCATATTGTATTTTCAGACTTTTATGTGTTTAACTGTGAACTTTAATTAGATTAACAACCAATTTATAAGTTACATAAACAAAACTTATCTTAAACCAGCGGTGAAATATGAACAAAAGACAGTTGTATCCGGAGAGGTGATCAATGTGTGGATACATTATTAAACTTATCTGAAACCAGCGGTGAAATACGAACAAAAGACAGTTGTATCCGGAGAGGTGATCAATGTGTGGATACATTATTAAACTTATCTGAAACCAGTGGTGAAATACGAACAAAAGACAGTTGTATCCGGAGAGGTGATCAATGTGTGGATACATTATTAAACTTATCTGAAACCAGCGGTGAAATATGAACAAAAGACAGTTGTATCCGTAGAGGTGATCAATGTGTGGATACGTTATTGAACCGTAAGATGAGATATTTCAGGCCTCAAAGACATGTTTTTTTAAGAACCGAGGTCGGGCAGGCAACATTTTGTACTATGCTTATTTAATGTTCCACGGCGAGTGATCATAATCAATAGTGTTATAATATTTTGTGAATTAGTAGAGGTCTCAGAGAACTCAAATTTCAAGGTCGAGCCTTTAATAGAGTATAAGGTTAGCCTCAAACTTAGCTCTATAGGCTCGGTAAACTGCAAGGTTTTTTAAAGTTCTGGTAATGCATGAACATTGTTTACTTGTCCGGGTGTTGGTTGAGAAATGTGCGGTTGCCATTACGTTCTTTTCACTGCTAACATATTTAACAGTGTGCAAGTAGACATTTTTTCATTTTGAGCCAAGTGGGGTTTGAATGGAAACAGAATTTAATTCAATTTTGAGTTATATAAAGCAATAATTGTAACAGGAATATTTCAAGTTGAATATCTGCAACAGATCCGTACTCAAAATATAAACACAAAACATTTATTTTTAAGAATGATTTTTTTTTAGATAAAAGTAACATAGTTATACAGGCTGTATTTTTTAGCAAGAAAAGAGTAAATATTGAGAGATTCTGTATTTTACTTTGAAATAATACTATCTTAAAAGTAAATCAAATGAATTAAACTCAGAATTTGAGATATGAAACTCAGAATTCTGAGTGGTCAAATCTGTTGAGTTTTGTAAAAATCTTCCTGAGTCAAATTTGAACAAATTCTAAGACTTGACTTTAACTCAAATTTTCAAGAACTCACACACAGCTAAATATATTAATGCTTTATGTGTTTCATAGCTGATGTTTGTTTACATCTTTATAATAAGTGTATTTTATTTGAGCCCGCAAACCCCTATGAAACGTTTAATTTACAATCCTGATGGTTTAGTGACGTTGACCCCGTTATTAAAGACAAAACCCTCAGACTTGTGACCCGAAATATCTGCCGATTGTTGCTCGACAAACTCACACCGGGCAGAAGAACGAGCGTATAAATGTGTTGTTTAGATCCTGTCTCCTCGATAACACAAGCCTCTCTGGCGGGGTCCCCTACATCCCCGGGAACCTGTCGGCGCAGAAGGCGGGGTCAGCGTGTCATTCCTCGCTGGAAGGCGGGAGCCCCGAGTCTCCCTCCCCCCCCTCCTCGTCTTCGTTCTCGCGCGTCATGTCTTCGATGGGCTGGTGTTGAGAGCTGTCGTGTTGGTGAGGGCGCAAGTCCGGTTGCGTCAGGTGGGGCATCTGCGGCGAGGTCGTCGACGAGCCCTGCACAGTCTTGCGCGTCTTTTCGCCCTTCCTCCAGAGTGTGATCTCCTGAGGGAACACCGACACACCCAGTCAAACATTGCGCTAACACAAACTTGTCACGTCAGACGGAAATGTCTGTCATGTGCCCAACAGAGAGAGAGAGAGAGAGAGAGAGAAAGAGCATTGCGATAACTAGTTTTTCCGTTTCAGGGATCATGAAAAGTCGACATTTATTAAAATCTCTGGTTCAATTTTTCTCCGAAGGGTCAAGATAAAAGAAGAAGCATGCAAAGTGTGATCCAGTTGACAGTTTAATGCGCAGTGTCTTGTCTTCTGGACTCGAAACCTCCCCGAGTACTTGCACACCTGCTGTTGTCTGTGAGCTAATCTCAGGACAATCACCTGCTGTTGTCTGTGAGCTAATCTCAGGACAATCGCCTGCTGTCATCTGCGAGCTAATCTCAGGACAATCACCTGCTGTCATCTGCGAGCTAATCTCGGGACAATCACCTGCTGTCGTCAGTGAGCTAATCTCAGGACAATCACCTGCTGTTGTCTGTGAGCTAATCTCAGGACAATCACCTGCTGTTGTCTGTGAGCTAATCTCAGGACAATCACCTGCTGTTGTCTGTGATCTAATATCAGGACAATCACCTGCTGCTGTATGTGATCTAATCTCAGGACAATCACCTGCTGTTGTCTGTGAGCTAATATTAGGACAATCACCTGCTGTTTGTCTGTGAGCTAATCTCAGGACAATCACCTGCTGTTGTCTGTGAGCTAATCTCAGGACAATCACCTGCTGTTGTCTGTGATCTAATCTCGGGACAATCACCTGCTGTTGTATGTGAGCTAATCTCAGGACAATCACCTGCTGTTGTCTGTGAGCTAGTCTCGGGACAACCACCTGCTGTTGTCTGTGAGCTAATCTCAGGACAATCGCCTGCTGTTGTCTGTGAGCTAATCTCAGGACAATCGCCTGCTGTTGTCTGTGAGCTAATATCAGGACAATCACCTGCTGTTGTCTGTGAGCTAATATCAGGACAATCACCTGCTGTTGTCTGTGAGCTAATATCAGGACAATCACCTGCTGCTGTCTGTGAGCTAATCTCAGGACAATCACCTGCTGCTGTCTGTTGAGCTAATCTCAGGACAATCGCCTGCTGTTGTCTGTGAGCTACTATCAGGACAATCACCTGCTGTTGTCTGTGAGCTAATCTCAGGCCAATCACCTGCTGTTGTCTGTGAGCTAATATCAGGACAATCACCTGCTGTTGTCTGTGAGCTAATCTCGGGACAATCGCCTGCTGCTGTCTGTGAGCTAATATCAGGACAATCACCTGCTGTTGTCTGTGAGCTAATCTCAGGACAATCACCTGCTGTTGTCTGTGAGCTAATCTCAGGACAATCGCCTGCTGTTGTCTGTGAGCTACTCTCAGGACAATCACCTGCTGTTTGAAATATCGTCGGTCTTCCTCGTCCATCAGCACCAGGTTGAGGTAGTACCTCACCGAGAACTTCTTGTTGATATCCCTCATGGTGGGGGTAAGGTCATAGCCGGCCAGGAACACCCGGATGGGGATACTCTCCCCCTTCACCGGGGCTCCGTCCATGATCTCGTATTTGGCAATCGTCTCATTCTCCGTGAACAGGTTAGGCCCTGAACAAAGGAGCGATGTGTTATGAAGACACTTTGGTGGTCGTTTGGTTTGAGGCGTCAATCTCGTAATAGAATGGACTGCCAATAACAAGATCGAGGTTTGGATACCGGTCATGTGTATGAGGGTTTTTCCACTGTCTCTTCCACACAAATGGAGGTGCACATCCTCTAAATTTCCTCTTCTCCATTCCTGACACATGAGTCTATTTAAAACATACGTGTGGGGCTCAGTGTATGTAGAACATACGTGTGGGGCTCAGTGTATTTAAAACATACGTGTGGGGCTCAGTGTATGTAAAACATACGTGTGGGGCTCAGTGTATTTAAAACATACGTGTGGGGCTCATGTGTATGTAAAACATACGTGTGGGGCTCAGTGTATGTAAAACATACGTGTGGGGCTCAGTGTATGTAAAACATACGTGTGGGGCTCGGTGAGACCCGATGATAACAAAAACCAATATAAAACGATTAAAAGGTTTCAGATATTTATTTTTAACAGAATGTAACGGCTTAACAGAGCTTTGGAGTCGGAAACCAGTTTGGGCGGAGTTGGGGTTGGTAAAAATGTACTCCACCCCAAATATGGCTTCAAAATTAAAACTTATAATATTAGAACAATATATGGTAGATATTTAATTTTAATTTTATACTTTTTTTTTATTCTTGACAAACAATATTTGTAATTTTGTTTGACAAATTTATTCAGATATAAATTCCCAACGCCAAAGAAGCTTCCCATGAAGTCGTCTGTATCGGAGCATTTTATTGCAGTAAACTTGTTTTATTATTATTGTTAGCACCGCGTCTTACTACCCGTTCGGGTTATACACTAATGTGTAATGGTAGGGTGATTGTGAGATGAAATGAAGGACCTACAGTTTAACGTGGGATCCGAACCACGGTGGAGGCCTGGCATTCCTCACATTCACAAGATGTCTTGTCAGAGGTGAAGGAAGGGTTTGGTGATCAGATAAATCTGTGCCGGGACCGAGGATTGAACCCCGGCCGCCAGCACAGAAGTCTGACACCTTACCCCTAGACCGCCAGGTCACCTAGTAAACTTGTTATTACTAATTAATATACTTTATACATTTCTGAAGGAGTCGACTCCACAGCCCTCCTGTCTTACGATCGGAGAGTTGAGAAAACCTGAGATTGTTGTTTCATACACTAGAGTTCAATTCAAAGAGAGAAAAAACAAATGCAAACTTCCAGTTCATCTTAGAAAAGTTTGTGTGCACATGCCCCAGGGGGGTACAGGTGTAGTGTCACCACTTGCACACTCAAAAGGCCTCACGACAAAGAGAAGGGTTCATTTAAACTAGTTGAATGGCACCTGGACATTGGGAGCTTTGGCTTTGCGTGCCGATGCTTTACCGCCGAGCTATCCAGTGTTCATCCCCCGCTCAGAGTCATTCTTCACTCGAGAGTCGGAGGCTGGACGGATTCCTGTGTTATACACTTGGCGGCTCGACTCTCCTCCCGAGACGCAGATCACCGAGATATCCGATAGCTCGTGATCCTATTGGTCGCTCATAGGTAGCTGACGATTACACATGTCCTTCACAGACTGTGTCTTAGAACTATAAGTGAAGAATGAGACTGAGCAGGGTATGAATCCTGGATAGCTCAGCGATTGAGGAAATGTGCGCTAAGCCAATGTCCCGGGTTCGATTCCCGTGTTCAGGTGTCATTTTCCAACTATTGATTGTTGAAATATGGTCCTCTCCGTGCGGATAGTTCAACCCGTGTGTTGATATCCAACTAAATAGTGAGCCGCCAGCAATGAGAGGTTGAGAACCACTGGTTTGGTACCAGCAGTGGCCACCAGCAATAGGAACAGAGTTCGAAAAGGTAATAAATGCATCATCATTCGCCTGGAGAAAGAAACAGCAGTGCATTCGGCCGGTATTGAAACATGGGGCCTGCGATGTGTCGCCAAACCTGGTGGGTACGACTTGTCACTCGTCAGTCGTCAACTCCCTCACCTGAGCCTGTGGTCTCTCTCTTGATGATAGCTATCTCCATGTGTTTGATCTTGATCCTCACCAACAGGAAGTAGATCTTGCCGACAATGACGTCCTTCAGGTGGTATCTGAGGGGCAAACAACATTCTGTGACGCTAGAAACATCAGTGGGGGTCTCTTGGGGACCACTGTTGGTACAATGACGTCCTTCAGGTGGTATCTGAGGGGCAAACAACATTCTGTGACGCTAGAAACATCAGTGGGGGTCTCTTGGGGACTACTGTTGGTACAATGACGTCCTTCAGGTGGTATCTGAGGGGCAAACAACATTCTGTGACGCTAGAAACATCAGTGGGGATCTCTTGGGGACTACTGTCGGGTCTCGCTAGGGAAGTCCAGTGGAATAGTACACGGCGATCACTCACTTGGACTTGTTATACTCGAACTCTATGTGCAGACAGTCCTCGATCCCAACCTCCATCTTGATGCTGTTGTTCATGTCTGGATAGCACGACAGCGTGTGGACCACTATATCCATCTCCTTCACGATGTCCGACAGCCGACGAACTATTGTCACACGCAGGAAATACCTGATAGACACCATATAAACTGACTTTAGTTCCTGGGAATCCTGGGTCGATTCCAACTGGCACCTAAAATAATCTTGTAAGTTGTATGTGTGTGTCCGCCCGCCCACCAACTCAGTACAAACATTGGTGCTGGGGTTAGTCTCCACTGTCCCAAGTTGTTAGTTTGTAAGTTGTGTTTTTATTATTATTATTATTATTAGCACCGCGTCTTACTACCCGTTCTGGTTATACGCACTTACGCTAATGTGTAATGGTAGGGTGATTGTGAGATGAAATGGAGGACCTACAGTTTAACGTGGGATCCGAACCACGGTGGAGGCCTGGCATTCCCCACATTCACAAGATGTCTTGTCAGAGGTGAAGGAAGGATTTGGTAATCAGATAAATGTGTGCCGGGACCGAGGATTGAACCCCGGCCGCCAGCATAGAAGTCTGACACCTTACCCCTAGACCACCAGGTCACCCTTCGAATTAAAAAGTGGACTGTGAAGTTTTAATTTAATCCTTTCTAGACCTTTGACACGGCCTCATCTAGTTTAACAATTTGAAATGAGCGTTTGTTTATACTTTACAAGATATCAAGTGTTTTGTGTACTTTATTTTTATAAAGAGTCGTAGCCCCAACAGAGGTACTCGACTGAAGAGAGTTTGGGAAACACTTCAATATGTATATGTACAATAGCAGCCATGATTGCTTAGGAGAGGCGGGTATCTGTCCAAACTGTTAGTGTATGAGAGCGTGAGAATCCCCCCCGGCTCACCGTAGTCTCACGTTGGAGCCTGTGTAAGATTCAAAAGGTTTCTCAACATTGAGGAACTCGAAAGGGTAAGAGATGTTCTGCGCAAACTCTCCCGGTCTCACGAGTTCCTTGACGAGAGACGTGAACTCGTGGTGGTTCCCTCGGTCATAGAAGAGCTCGATCTGGCCGATGAACTCTATCTTCACGCCGTGGTGCTCCAGCTTTGCGCCGGGCTTCTTCAAGGTCACGTTCACCTAAACACAGGAGAAGATACAGTTGCGCCAACTCAACGGTGGGACACTAAACGAAACTCTGTTCGGAGATATTCACGTCGAGATATCTATACAGAGACCTATCAGGAGAACAAGCTCAAAGGTCAGCGCTGACAGACCCACTTTGGTGACCACATGGTTTAAGGTGTCACGGTCGCAATAGACTTAGACTGCCAATGACGAGGAGATCGAAATTCGATCTCGGTCGGGTGTACACAGGGTGGTTTTCCCTAAATAGTGTCTTACTCTCTCTCTCCATGCCAATGAGGGTGCACTTCCTCTAAATATAGCCTTCTTCATTCCTAACCCATCAGCGTATAACCCAAATGGGTTGTAAGACACGGTGCAAATGAAAAAAATTGACAAGCTGTACCTTTTATTACAAAAATTGACCATTAAGGGTTGCCCAAGTTTTTTTATTTCATTGTGCCCCACTACCCGTTAGGTTATACGCACCAAAGTAGAGGTGAAGGTAGAATGTTGAAGAAATGTATCAAAAATTGCACAGAAAAATAGTAGAAAACTATTTAGGAAGAACCGCCATGGTCCACCCGACAGAATCGAACCTCGACCTCTCTGTGATTGGCCGTCCTGTCTATTGCGAGTGTGACACCTTGTAGCAGGGGTGGACATCTTTTATCCAGTGAGCTACACGTTGCGGTGATTAACTCGCGCGCGCCTCTCCGCTACAGTCTACTCTAACCTTACCCTACCCTACCACCACTAGGTCTACCTGCGAAATCGAGTTATACGCACTTACGCTAATGTGTAGTGGTAGGGTGATTGTGAGATGAGATGGAGGACCTACAGTTTAACGTGGAATCCGAACCACGGTGGAGGCCTGGCATTCCCCACATTTACATTCACAAGATGTCTTGTCAGAGGTGAAGGAAGGGTTTGATAATCAGATAAATCTGTGCCGGGACCGAGGATTGAACCCCGGACTCCAGCAGAGAGGTCTGACACCTTACCCCCTAGACCGTTAGATTACCAAGTTTTTAGTAAGACAACAAAATAACAGAAGAAATCACTATTGGTTTTTAATAAGAAAACATTGAAATAAAAATAATAAAAGGCTAAACTTTAGTTCCTAGTATGGTTTATAGATTCTCTTTGGTTTGCATGTGTTCATCAATGTTTGGTTTGGTTGTCAAAGAAGCGAGGAAAATAAACCCTTAAGCGTCGACACTTAGAATGTCTTCTCGTGCCAATCATGGCATGGCTTACCACAGATTGGACACTCCTGCATTAGGCGATTCAAACACCAAAGTGAGTATATTATTAATGCAATGGAATGGAACCAAGGATAAAGATAGCGTGTCTGCGAATATGGTATCTTAGTGAAAGATATTTTACAGCGCAATAATGGATGTTAATTTCTGAAAGAAAGAAAAAAAAACCTTTGTGTGTTGATTCTTAATATTAATGCTTTTTACTAATGTTACGTATCAAATAAAATGTGTTTGTTACATTCACACAAAGCAATTTTACACCAGACCGGGAATACAGCCTTGGTTCCCTAAGGGCGCTAGATTAACCAGTGCGCCAGTCAAGGGCCTACTATTCATCTCACCTTTCCTGACACAGTTTCACCATCATAATATAACAAGTGTCGCTCCTTCTTTCCGTCCTCAGATTTGATATCTGCCATTTTCCTGGTGTCCGTGCCATCTAGAGCAATATCTATGTCCGCGCTTTGGCCAAAACCGAAGAAACTCTGGAACACGTTAGAAACGTAGTTTTTAGAATATTATTCAACAACAAAACAATACAACGATGCGTTCCGTGAGGACAGTATGTATTCAGGTATAATACATACACCGCAGACTTGATTAGACGTGAATGAGTAAACGAGGTTAGGTTTAATACAAATACAATTAACACAGTGTTTGTCTAAAAAAAATATATTTTAAATACTACGTAGAGTAATAATAGTTACCATTGTGATGTGTATGTATGAGAACTTTCAATAATATATAGATAACAAAAAAAATGCCAGGTACTTTTTTTTTCATATAATGTATACTAGTATTTCTCTTGACATTTTGAGTGAAGTACACTACCCAGCTGAAAAAAGTCACAAGTGCTAACAATATGGCGGACCCATCGATATAGAACAGAAACTAAATAGGCTGTTGGCTAACTTGGTTTTATCCAGCGCGATGCATGAACACTTGTTCCTACAAGACTTTTTATTTAAATACAGAACGTATGGGTATTTTATATATAATTTACGTAATAAGTCAAGGACATGATTTTGCTATTAGATTTAAGGGAGATAAATAAAAGATTTATAAAAAATATAGTAACCTAAGTTAAGTCTCATCCGCATTTATGTTGTAATTTATAACTTGAATCGTGTTGTGTTTTGCTTAGTGCGTATTCGTTTAGAGTCTAATAGATCAATAGAGCAGGTTCAATTTATTAACAACAATTGCATTTTGAATTCGTTCTGAGCTAAACTTTAGCTGTGCCACTGTAATTTACTATTAAATGTGTTTGACAGTGGGGTAGTTTTGAAAGTAGTTTTGAGAGTTCTTAGCGGGGTAGTTTTGGCAATGTAACTCGTTCTTAGGTGAGTGAGTAGTTTTGGCTGTAAAATATACTTAAAGCTCGACGAGGTATAGGAGTTTCAGTTTTACCATAACACATATTTGAAATGGCTTGTATTAACCATACTTATTTATTATTAACAAATTTTTAATATTTTTATTAATATTTTTAAAGACTTTATCTAGTAAAGTCGATTATGTAAGCCAACATATCCTCGTTCTATGGACGTCCTAGGGATGCTTGGGCAGGATTTGTTGCCCTCAAGATATTCTTATTATTACCTAGTGTAAATAAACTCCGTTGGTTACATAATATAAAAAAACGTTCCATAGACGGTGCAAATTTAAATCTGTAGGATAGCTGCGAATACTTTTAATGATGTTAGACTGGCGCAAAATGTTAAAGTCAGCGGAACGTTATACATTTAATTTATTTACTGGGAACTAACACTACTGGTTTAAAAAAAATTAATATAATACACACAATTAAAATAACTCTGCTCGAATGGTTTAAAAGTTATATCACAAAAATATATATATATATATAATCCCCTAAATAATCATAAAAGAACGATGCAAACTGTAACATATGTAACATGTGGAGTCATACACGATCCAGTAATTGGACCCATTTTGTTTCTTATATAATATGTTAGTGATATTTTCCAGGTACATTTTGAGGGTCACTTGAAACTCTACGCAGATGACACAAGATTATTTTATATCGGAAAAAACTTGAAAACTATAATAGATAATATTCATTCGGACATAAAATTGTTACACTCTTGGTTTGAAAAAATTAGAGCTCCAGTCGGGGCACTAAGAAACTTTCATATAAATTTACCCCGCACGTACTAAAGCCTCTATATTTTGCTCTGATTCACTCACATCTGTCCTACTTAATTGTGCTTTGGGGGAATACTTTCAAAGGTCGTTATTTTGATACCACTGAAAATGTTCCAAAATGCACCAACAAGAAACTTATTTTGTCCGCCCTCGACTAAGAATGAAGAAAACAAAATTAAAAGCTTGGGTGTATTAAAATTAAAGGAAACAATTTTTATTTGATACTGTAGTAACGGTATATAAACTTACAAACAATTTAACGATTAGTAATTTTAAATTTGGAGGAAGAAAAGGGGGGTGTGGGGGGAGCTACCAAACAAGAAGTCGAAATAATTTTTTTCAGCACCGGGTTAACACAACTACTCAATAAAGAACCACCTGGATCTTTTTATAAACCAAATAAAGAATCAATCAGATCAATCAATCAATCAATCAATCAATCATAAAACATGATTGAAATTTAAATTTAAAAAACTTCCAACACAATGGATGTATTTTATCTTATTGTTTAAAGAAAACACGGCCTCTCATATAAATATACGATACAAAGAGTAAGCTGATCGATAACAAAATATGGATTATGCACACATTAAACACATCACATTATCCACCTATGAGCTCACATGGTCTAAGGCGTCATTGCCGGTCCGATGGTGATGGCGACGCTGTTTGGCTGTATTGAGGGCTATTTTTTTCTAAAGGGTTTCTCACACTATGCAAATGTGAGTACACTTCCTCTAAAATGCACCCTTCCTCATCCCTAACCCATTAGCACTTACATAGTTTCATAAACCAGATAGATAGTAAGACATGGTGCTAATAAAAAATGGGGTGTGGCTGTGTCATGGACACGGCCGTGTGTTGTACGTGAATACGTTTATGTAACGGGTTATATTTTTTTTTAATAAAATATTTTTATTTATGTATTTAGGATAAAAGCAAGGAAACAAATAATTATTGTGTTACAATATAACTTTATTAATTATAGGTCTGTGATACGAAAAGTACGACACAAATGGCATACACAAGATACATCGAGATTTCTGGTAAACGTTTAATCAATACAGGTATTACCTAACGTTGTTGGAGAAGTTTCAATATAAGACAAATTGAACTCGCTGAGCATGAAGTCGGGCAATGAGCGGTTTTGTGAGACATCAACATTAAAGTTTCCAACTATTATAACTGATGTAGTAAGATCAGGCTCGTAATCGGGTATAATTTTAGCGATGTTTTTGGAATATTTTAACAATGATCGTAACATAAAGAGTTTAATTTCTGCTAACGCTGACGCCAAACTGTATTTTTGATAATATTTTTTTTATTCTAACACCTTATTATATTCACTGTCACTACTTTAAACTAATGCTTTATATACAATCGATAGATACCGCGCGCGATGCATCACTGTTCTCGCATATCGTAATGCATTCTTTGATCCTTTAGCTATCCAGTGGTATAATTTAATTTTGGATTTACAGGATAGATTCGAAACTACAACGCCAAACTGTATCCCCCAATTTTGTTATCATTAGGTTTTTTTGGATTGCCCTCGTATGGTAGCAAATTTAAAGACGTATTCACGTCAAAATATGATTCATTGTGGCTCTATAGACAAGAAAGAGTAATAAGGGCATCACTTGGGTTTAAACACATGTAACCTAACATACATACATGTCGTCGTAAACTGACTTGCGTTACAGAGCTGTACGAGTTTTGCCTGCGAGAAAACATCGCCGACAAGAATCTGATCGCCAAGTGGAAGAAGCAGGGTTACGAGAACCTGTGCTGTCTTCGCTGCATTCAGACAAGGGACACAAACTTCGGGACAAACTGCATCTGCAGGGTCCCCAAAGGGAAACTGGAAGAGGTGGGTGCCCTCTCCTCGCCAAATGGAGATTATTCTCTTACTTCACTTCTTTCTGCACATCTTATACTAACGGGTTATAAATGAGCAGGGTAGAATTTTTTGGAGAAATGTATCCACATTTATGTGGAGAGAGAGTAGGAAATTGTTGACTTGGGTCTCATTTTGAGTGTTGGTTGCAGTTCTCGACTACCCCACAGGGGCGAGTAACCTTGATACCTCTCTCTCTCTCAAATCCTATTAAATTTTGGCATTCGAACGAAGCGGCAATACTCGGAATCGAGTTATTTTTTCCTTGTGGCAAATATTAGTTTTATTGCCGTTTCACTTAAGTTCCGGCCGATTGTAGATGTACTGAACATGCGCTTTGTGTTTTAGTGACCTTGACAAATAAAACATGGCTGTTCTAACTAGACACCCTTTTTATGGTTTTTAAATCGCATTATGGTACAGTATTTATAAATAACATTTTAATACGAAACCCGCCTCGGTGGCGTAGTTGGCTAACGCGCTTGTCGTATTGAGCTCGACTGCTGAGGACGGGGAGATCGAGGTTCGAATCTAGGTTCCACGCAAATGCGGGTTCACTTCCTCTAATTCAACCTTCCCAATTCCTAATCCATTGGAGTAATTAGTACTTAAAGCGTATAACCTGAACGGGTAGTAAGACGCGGTGCTAAATATTATTATTATTATTATTTAATACGAAAGCTGATGCATGGGAAAGAATTTTATTTTCAGCTCCGTGTCATACTATTTATTCGGGCTATGCGCTTATGTACTAGTTACGCTAATGAGTTGGGGATAATGAAGCTTAAATTTAGATGAAGTGCGCCTGCATCTGTGTAGAAGGAGAGTGGAAAACAATTAAGGAAAAACCACGCTCAATACACCCGACCGGGATTAGAACCTCGATCTCATCATTGGCAGTTTATAGTCTATTGTGAGAATGACACCTTAGACCATTCGACCACCGAAGCAGGTGGGAAAGTTTTTAAACTGTGAATGCCGAGGAATTTGAATTGAAAAATCCGGGTTATATTTTAATAATATGAATCTGAAAATAGGAATGGAGACATCTCCAGGTGGGAGATTGTAAGACTGTGTGGTTTGTTTTTCAGGGACGCATTGTGGAGTGCGTCCACTGCGGTTGCAGGGGTTGCTCAGGTTAAAGCGCCGGCCAGAGGACAACTTCTCGACCCGTACTTGTCTACTTGGGAGGAATCAAATCATTTCTCTGAAGTGTTTTAGATGCGCCAGACAGAAGCTGACGAGATGGTGTCAAACAATGTGTGCGACAGTGTTGCGTCATTGACAGGGGCTGGCTTCCATTTGCAAATTAACGGCTTGGACGGAAAACATTTTGTGCGCATGTTAGAGAAGTGGTTGCCGTTACAATAATGGAAAATAAAATTTGTATCATATAAATGATTTAAAAGTGTAATACATTATAAAGGTCCCGTGTATTGTAAATATATTGACACCTAAAATTATTGTAATCAGCTTGTGTTGATATTTTAATAAACTTGTAGGAACTTATATATAAAAAAAATTAACTATCATAATTTGATTTAATGGCTATTAAATGCATATTTAATATTGTCAAGAGGGAAATAAATGTAAACTATTACCGGGAAGCCATTTAGGAAAAATCACCCTCATTAGATCTGAACGAGATTTGAACCCCGATCGCCGCATCGTCAGCAGGTCAGTCTTAACACGAGAGTGAAATTATAAACAATTCATAACAGTTTCCAGCACCTCCACCATGACTGTACTATCTTAGTTCCTGTCGTGTGGGTCAGTATTAGTACATAGTACGTCCGTACACATCCCCGCTTCAAATTACACTTCTCACACTTCACTGGCCAGGACGACTACAAAATATATTTTACAAAATTCCCCGACTTTTCCAGGCAACATTTTCAGTTTTCCCCCCGATTACTTTTTTCCAATTTTAACGATGGACGATGACTTAAGTTGGTTTATTATTGATCACATATTAAAACAAGTTTGTATCTACTAAACATAAACGGTTTTATCAGTTATTTTGAAAAATAAAATTATATTTTATTTAGGTATTTATTATTAACTTTTGTTTTAGTGTTTGGTTGCGAAATTAATGGGATATTTTAGAAATATTTTTTAATTCCCTGTTTTCTCCGTCTGTAGCCACCATGCTTGCCTCCTTCTCTCATCGATTTCCGTTTTTTTTAATTTTTAAAGAAAAATGACCCGCCTCGGTGGCGTAGTTGGTTAACGCGCTTGTCGTGTTGAGCTCGACTGCTGAGGACGGGGAGATCGAGGTTCGAATCTCGGTCGGGTGAACTGGAGGCGGGGGGGGGGAGGGGGGTCCTAAATGGTTTTCCACTCTCCCTCCACACAAATGTGGGTTCACTTCCTCTAATTCAACCTTCCCAATTCCTAACCCTTTAGAGTAATTAGTACTTAAAGCGTATAACCCGAACGGGTAGTAAGACGAGTAAGCAATCACAATCCATGCAAAGATTTTGAGAAAATATTAACATTTCACACTTACATTCATTACTTTAAATATTCTCAAAGTGTCGTAACTACTAGTTTTAAGATACTTCATACCCTACATTATTTTGTAATCACCGTATGCTGACATCAGCGTACTTTAAAGGAAAACAAACAGCACATAGTTACAAACAATAATTTAATATTTTCACATTTGACAAAATTGGCAATTTTAATAGTGATGCTATTTCACAGTGGGAAAAAGAAATAGGCTAGAGTACTTATATTCTATAATTGCCCCGGGGACTAATGGGGCACAATTTGAAAGATGCTGCTGTATGGCAGTGAAGAAATAAGAATATTATGTTTGGTTTGCCATTTTATTGGCGCTTTATTTTGATACAGTTTTATCGTGTTTATTCAGTGAAACATATATATATATATATACATAGCATGCTTTGGTGCTCTTTATCTCGTAGATATTTAAACCGGGGACACCTCCAATTACGTTCAAAGTCACGAGTACATTAGCAGCCTCTCTTCCCAAACAACGAACTAAACAACTCATTTTTACTCTCTTCCGTGTACACATTTTGAGGTATCGGAGCCATGAAATTAACAAGCTTAGGGTGGACGACGTAACGAATTTTACGTCCTTTAGTGGCCCTCGTGTCGACCTTCCTCTTCATCTTGGAGCGTAGTTTCTGAAGCTCAACCCACTGTTTACCCAGCAGGATGGGGTCGGTGATGTCTGTCGACTTGCGTTCGATCAACTCCCTCAAGAGTTGATGGTAGAAGTCCGTGTCGTCAAATATCTCGACATCGTATTCTTTTTCGCGTTCTTCCGCGTTGGTCGTACGGCCGTCCGGCGAAGCGTCGGGTTCTGGTTTTTCGGCGGAGGCCGGTTCTTGACAGAGCACGTCGTACGCGGATCTCTTCATCTGAGACCGTCGGATTAACCGAGGTTTGTTGCTCAGGATCTGCTCGATCTGTTTTATGGTGGACTGCTCGAACGCCGAGAAGTTCCGGTTGCTGAGGTTACCGACCGCGACCCTCGTCTTGTCGTTCCATTTCTGAATGGTCGAGTTCCTGTAGCTCATAAAGTCCTCGTGTTGTTTATTGATCAGGTACGAGTAATCGGCGAGTTTCCTTCGCTTTGCCGGTTTCTCCGGTTTGTCCTCCGACTTTTCTCGGGTGTTTCCGGTATCATGTTCCTGTTGCTCTTCGGAGTCACTCGGGATCTCTTCATCACTGTCACGAGCGCGCTTGGTTTCACCGTTCCGTTGATGTAAATTCTTTGTTTCTGTGTAAGAGTCTAACATTTCTGTTTGAAGTGAAAGCAGTTTATCTAGGAGACTCGCCACTAAATGTTTACTGTGTTCCAACGCCGATTGCAACTCTGCGCCTCCTTCAGATAGAAAACTTTCATAAACGGTGTGTTGGGGGAACTTATTGGCCGGCATCAGAACCTTTTGAAGTTTAATTCTGCCTTCCAATAAGTTGTCCCATAATTTCAGTTGATTTCTGACAGCGTTGCCCTTTTCAACTTCGCTTTCAGCATTTATGTTTGAAATGTGTTGAAAACTGTTTCCTTGGGTGCTGTTTTCATCGTCCGTATTCAGAGGGTTATCATTAGCATCAGTATCTGCGTCATCAATATCTCCTGAACTATCTTCTTGTAAGCTTTCTTCCCCATCACTGCTGTCAGAAGCTGGGGATTCCCCCGACAGTGACACTTCATCGTCTGAACCAATTTCACTATCTGATTCAATACGAGATTTGTTTTTCAAAGATTTTCGAGACACCTTTTCACCGATATAACGTTCATCGCCCTCCTCTATCAAGTCAATATTTCTTGCCTTTGACTTGTTCAACACGGTCTCTGCATCATCAAAACTATCATAATCGTTGTCGACCAACTTTGCGGCTGTATCTGGATCCAAGTCGTCTTCGGGATCGATGGATACAGGCTTTGGATTTACTAGGTCATGAAAGTTCTCGGAAGCTGTCTTTTTCGGAGGGGCCATGATGTTTCAGATTAATGATGGCAGTTTTAAGAGGTTCTTGGTTAATTATATTTAAAGTGGGTTAAAGTGTAGTTTCAAAAATATTAAATTGTACCAAATAAATAGTTTAAATGATTACAGACTATAAGATTCACTGTATAGTCCTATACAGATTTTTAATACTCCAGGACCTAAAAGTTATCAAGTTATCTCTTTCATTCCGATTTTTATTTTAAAAAGCCCATTTAGCTCATAACGTCGGCACACGATATATAAAATATATGTTCTAGATTTGATTAATTACTATCAATATTTACTAAACCAACACATAAATTAAGATTTCTCTTACTTTTCCACGTGTGTAAATAAAATATTCTGAACATATTATAGGTTAAAAGGGTAATTTTTGGAGTTGTTCACCTACGGACTACAATAATTTTCGGTAAACTTCAATGTTAATTTTTCTGTATTAGAGTCGCTTTGGCATGTTAAGTTCAAGGTTCGTTTATCAAATATTATGTTGGAAATAATTGGTTTAGCTACCATATAAATAGATTTAAGTTTATTTATAATTTATCATATTACTTCTGAGCAAATATGAAGAGTTGTAAAATAAAAATATTCAATTGAATAAGGAAACAAAAAAGTTTATTATTTATTAGTCTAGCGCTAGTCGATATATTGTTATTAAAACTTTTACAATAACCTTTAAATATTACGAGACAAATTTGAATTTAAAATTAACTGGTCAATCATTTAAAGCAATGTAAGTGTGTATGTTATTTTGACCTTATTTAATGTAAACTGGAAATGAGTAAACTTAACTAAAATGGAGTTTCCAAAACTAATTCCCTAATTTGATTTTCAGCCCCATGTTTAAAATATTGTGCTGATTTAACCTAGTTACTATGTGGCATTAGGAGTACGAAAATGTATTGCTGAGCTTACAACAGTATGCAACCTAACCCTTTCTTGAGTTAGTTCTATTCCATCCATCTCATTACACCCTATCTCTTTCATGTGGGTACATTCTAATATTATTCCCTCATCTGTGTCTATATTTTCCCACATGATTTTTCCCATTAGTCTTGTCAGACAATGCCTTGAACGTGGGTGTAGTTTACACCATTCCCACTAAATATCCTATCCATCGTAGCCTGTGAAACTTGATTACCCTAGACCCTAATTGTGGTGAGTAAAGGGTATTTAGTTAAGATCATTATTATGTGGCTGAGCGTACACATAACTCCACAAAATATTGTTACGAGGAAAAGATAGAAATGGGTACAATTCGTTTTATTGAATAAAAATAGGTTTGATTCGACTCTCATTAACGATTAATGTCAAGGTATTGCAAATTTAGTGGTAAGCTTGTAATAAATAGTAAAACTAATAGTGACTCGTTTAATTCACCTAACATTACATTTCTAACATTATTTCTGGAATTTGTTTTTTAAAATTTTTGTCTGTATTTATTGCAAACCCTGTTACTTCTACCATATTTTCCACAATTTGTATAGCTTTCTTCGATTCAAAAAAAATAATGAATTTTGATGAAAATGATAGGCTTCAACCAATCGTCAGAAAAAGATCACAATGTATCTGGTTTTAATAACTGGACTCAAGGAGGCCAGATGTAATTATAAATACCTACAATGTATTTCTATGTGCTTTAATTTTGTACTGATAGTGTTTTATTATATTTGTATTACTTTTATAAAAACTTTTGATAAAACCACTATAAAAATAAAATTTTGCTTTATATACTAATACCTTAATTTAAAGTACAAACAGTTATTTTTTTACCAAATATAGCTCTGATCAATTTTTCTGATATGAATATATTAATAACATTGTCAAAATAACAAATGAGCCACTTGGCTCTTTTTTATAAACCAAATAAAGAACCAATCAACCAATATAAAGGTACTAGCTATCTTTCAAATGTTTTAATTCTTTAATCTCGACCTAGAGAATTCGACCATTCTTGGTCGGTGTTTCTATTGTTAATCCCCATATCCGTGTCTATGTTGTATCCTCGTGTGTATGTTCATTGCAAAATCATCCATTGAATTCTTTCTGCCGCTCCAGTTTGATGGGCTAGAGGTTAGTATTTTTATGTTGTATATTTGGCCAAATTAAATGTAATATTTGTTTATTATTCGTAGTCAGCAATCTTTAAAGATATTCAATCAACATTATTGTCTATTTTATTATTAATATTCAAGGATTCCTTTAATACAGATGGATATAAATTAGTTTACTTAGTGAATCATCTTATTTTTTTTCGGATTTATATTTTTAGTGACTACATTCAAGTAATTTAGATGTAAGTGGTCTGATTTAAAGTTAATACGCAAACTTTAACATAATTATGATCATTTTTAATTTACTTCGTTAAATCTATCATAAAGAGCTAAATAAATTTGAACACGTGGATGTTCACATCAAACATACCACCATTATCGGCATACCTAAGCAATTTAATTTAATTAATATATTTTAGAGAAAAGATTTGAATTAATAAATCACTTAATTTGCTATCTACCTTTAATCGAAGTTTCTGTTGTTTGATAGGCCCACTTAGTTAAATATGGTAAACGGGCGAATCCCCTCGGTCTTCAGCAAGACCTATGTTACTCCACGGAGACCCTATGAGAAGGCTCGCCTCGACCAAGAGTTGAAGATCATCGGCGAGTATGGTCTTCGAAACAAGCGTGAGGTGTGGAGGGTAAAGTACACACTTGCCAAGATCCGTAAGGCTGCCAGAGAGCTACTCACACTCGACGAGAAGGAACCCAAGCGACTCTTTGAGGGTAAGTGTAAACACTTGGTCTTGATGGAAATATTTTTGGATAAAATTAAATAACTTTCTTTGAAGAACTTTGGCCTATCATATTTATGACCAAATTGAAATTATAAGGGCCCGGGTATGTGAGCGATTTTCTAGAAAAGTGACATTTTAGTTTCTTTCAATTTTTTAACAGTATAACTATTTTTAGTTTTCAAGCTGGCAGGCAAATGATAATTTCTAAGTTCTCATAACATTTTTTTATTTCTTTAATAAAACTATCTCTAAACTATTTGAAGTAGAAACTATGTATTTAAAATGGTAGTAAAGGTTTTCTATTTTATATGTTTTAAGATAAAAAATAGAAGCGTTTAAATGTCACTTTTCTAGAGAATCACCCAAAAGAGTATGTAGATGAGGCTTCATCCATTTTGAAAGGAAATGAGCCTCTTTCTATCGCTGACATTGAGAATTCAAAAGATAAAAAAATAAAATTTTATTTTAATGTGAAATTGATTTGAGAGATCTTCTTTGAAATGATGATTTAATTTAAACTGACACTTCTTGTCTGAATTAATTGTAGAGATTTAACATTCTGAAGGAAGAAGATTCTCGAACGTGACCTATTTTATTACAGCGTTAGCCTGATAATAAGGCGAGCCCCCCACCCCGCTTGACCCCCCTAAGCGTGTTTTGATAAGAGCTCATGTGTGGAGTTTAAATTAAGTGAACAAAAATTGACAAATGTAAAGCAGTGGTAGCTTCTGTTAGAAGCTCTCATTTCAGACCAAATTCCTGAAAACTATTTTATTTTATTGTTACATTTTGGTCTACATACAGCAATACTTGTAGTCCAGTCACTGGATTCTAATTGTAATGCCGGCCCTTGCCCCCAGGTAACGCACTCCTGCGCCGGCTGGTACGTATCGGAGTGTTGGACGAAGGCCGCATGAAGCTGGATTACGTTCTCGGTCTGAAGATTGAGGACTTCTTAGAACGCCGGCTGCAGACCCAAGTGTTCAAGCTGGGGCTAGCCAAGTCCATCCACCACGCTCGCGTGCTCATCCGCCAGAGACACATCCGGTAAGTTGAATATACGGCTCACAAGAGTCCAGACTTTCGCAAAGTCTAACCTACTTGCTCTTTTGAAAGTGAACAGTATGGTTTTTATTTAGATATTTTTTTCAGGAATTAAAAAAAATATTGTAGCTCCACTTAGTCCCCCTCCCCCAGATCTACTTCACAAAAATATACTTTCACTTTGCCAAAGTGCCTTCCAGGGTGTCTACCATCAGGGAAAACAGGAATTTGAAGTGATCGGGGGGGAAACGGGAATTAGTCAGGAATTTGGTAAATCACAAAAAAAAATCCGGGAAAATGATATTTTACTCAAAATATGAAATACGATAATCATTAAATTGTCATTTTTTTGTTTGTAGCTGTGTAATATATTTTTAGTTAATAGTAAATAATTTTAATACGAATTTAAAAAAAAGGGGGGGGGGTGCAAGTTAGGAGGATGTGACATACTTTTTTAGTCTGGAATTTTAGGAAATGATGAGGGAAAAGGTCGGGTTTAGTAGACACCATGTAACTTACTACATATTTGCAAGACTGATTAATATGAAGTGGCCCTTTTATAAGCACTAGACTTCCTCCTGACATGATGTTTGAATCTGTAGTGGAGCGTTGATGAATGTTGTTGTCACGCAGGTGTTAACTGGCTGTGAGCGGCCATGCTGTCGTTATTGTTTCTTAACAGGCCACTTGTGTAGGTGGTTGCTACGGCAACCCCTGCTTAATGTCTGTCTGTGTTGCCCGTTGTCGAGACGAGACTGCTACAAGGTATGCCACCGCTACACGTTCAGGAACAAACAATGTGTGTCTTAAAGGCCAGAATTCTAAGTAAATGTGCGATACTGAAGTAGGGATTGTATAAATAACACAAGGACGAGCTTTCACTATCACAATCGGCTTTTTTGAGTTAATATATATATTTATAATATTTAGCACCGCGTCTTACTGCCCGTTCGGGTTATACGCTTTAAGTATCTAATTACGCTAATGGATTAGGAACTGGGAAGGTTGAATTAGAGGAAGTGAACCCGCATTTGCGTGGAGGGAGAGTGGGAAACCATATAGGAAAAACCACCCTCAGTTCACCCGACCAAGATTCGAACCTCGATCTCCCCGTCCTCAGCAGTTGAGTTCAACACGACAAGCGCGTTAGCCGACTACGCCACTGAGGCGGGTTTTGAGTTAAAAGTAGACTTTGTCGACAGCTGATTGTTTCAAAGTTGTGACTGCTCTGTGTAGATGGAAGCACTTAGGTAGGTCATACACTTTTCTAGCAGACTCGATAAGTTGCGAGTTTGAGCAGCTATCGCGCACACCATTCACATGCCATAAGCCTGCACAAGGGACTCACACTTTGAGGTGCTATCTTGACTAGGCATGTGAGGGTCCCGACTTGACGAGTGTGGTGCCTGGCCTCGCTTAGTTCTTGTGTTAGTATGAACAATTTTTACTCTGGTAGCGCTCAAGTGGGCTGGTATGTCGATTCTAAGTTGGCGGTCCCGCCTGAGTGGGCAAGAGCTGTTGACGTTATCTGTCAATCTGTCTCGAATCACTGCAGGCAAGAACAAGTTCCTTGCGTAATCCCAGGCTTGGACAAATCATTGTCTTGTCTGTTTCATGGCACGGATACATTCCTTGTAATTATTGTTGCAAACTGGAGTTCTGATTTCCACATGCATTGGATTTTAGCATAATTAATATATTATTGGTGACCTGGTGGTCTAGGGGTAAGGTGTCAGACTTCTATGCTGGTGGTCCGGGGTTCAATCCTCGGTCCCGGCACAGATTTATCTGATTACCAAACCCTTCCTTCACCTCTGACAAGACATCTTGTGAATGTGGGGAATGCCAGGCCTCCACCGTGGTTCGGATCCCACGTTAAACTGTAGGTCCTCCATTTCATCTCACAATCACCCTACCATTACACATTACTGTAAGTGCGTTATAACCCGAACGAGTAGTAAGACGCGGTGATAATAATAATAATAATAATAATATATTATTTATAACCCAAACGTATACTGTGTACTAAGACACTCAAGAAAATAAATCAGTTTTGAGAGCTTTGGTTGGTATTAAAATCTTTGCTGTGTCTAACATGATGTAAGTCGAGTAAAGTTGGCGGCCCGGCCTGAGTGGGCAAGAGCTGTTGACGGTATCTGTCAATCTGTCTCGAATCACTGCAGGCAAGAACAAGTTCCTTGCGTAATCCCAGACTTGGACAAATCATTGTCTCGTCTGTTTCATGGCACGGATACATTCCTTGTAATGATTGTTTATCTGCAAGTATAGTAAACTAATCGACTTGAAAATATAAACAAAATAGTTAACAATGAAACTTACACTTATATTTCAATGTCTGTCCTGTGTCACTGGTGTACGCTCATATAAATAAGTTATTAAGAAACATGCTTGAATAGAAATCAAACTTTGGGACAGATTTCTAACATTTTTAGCCCCTTCACTTATAATTTATATAGTCTGGACAACCTCTTGGGTTAGTGTTTCTGGCTGCTGATCCAAAGGTGTCTGGTTCACTCCCCGGCTCTCCCATAATTTATCTGTGGATCGGTAACAGGATCCAACTCTGCCTCGGGAGGATAAATGAGGAGCTACTTGAATGAACAAATCGCAGCTCCGGTCTGTAAAACAGGTTAACGGCTGGAGGTTTTGTTGTGCTGACCACATGACACCCTCTGTCCACAAATGTTTGAACTATCCTCGCTAATGGTGGCATCCACTCGCCCTTTATAGCTGGCTTGCGAGCTGACACCATGGAGTATCCCTTGTGAACCAGCAAGATTATAAATTTCAGCTCAGTACACTTATGTGTAAGTTAAGGCGGCCTTACTTGTGTTGTGAAGGACACTCGTCAATATCGAGTTTGTGCTCTGCTCTAGGTTAAGTAAATTGTGCCTATCTTGACGTGTTTGTTGTGTTCAGTGTCAGGAAACAGGTGGTGAATATACCCAGCTTTGTCGTGCGCCTCGACTCCCAGAAACACATCGACTTCTCCCTCAAGTCGCCGTTCGGCGGCGGCCGTCCGGGCCGAGTCAAGAGGAAGAACCTGAGGAAGGCGTCTTCAGGTGGCGGCAACGCCGATGAGGACGAGGATTAAACCTCCCCCCGTCTCCCTGTGTTATTCTGAAAGCGGAGGGTGTTGGTTTTAGCTAAGCACTCATTCTTTCAGGATTGAAGGGAGACAAAAATCCCCCATTTCCTGTTTCTATCTGTCTCTTTCAGAAATTTATTGGGAATGGGGGTGATGATGATGATGATGATGATATAAAAATAAATTAATAAAGTTTAATATGATAAAATATATTTGGAAACATTATTCTAATGATACTGACTTTTGCCTTCCTTTTCACACTCCTCCCTGATGAGTTCCGATAGAATGAAACCTAGGTCGGGGGATTGGGCGGTGACGATAGCTTTTCTTTAAGAGGCAACGTTTACCTCTGTCCATTGGCAGCAGTGTAAAGTGTGAACTGTGTTCTTCTTTTCATTGTAAATATCCACCTTTCCTATACCTTCCAAATATGCAATGAATATGTTTTTTTTTGTAGGAATGGTCATATGTAGGGGTACAGAATATGTTCAGAGATCCAATATTTCCCCAGAACAACATTTTTAAAAAAAAATCCATGAAAACCATAGCACTAAAAATAAAATAATTGATTTATTTATAGAGGCTGAAGAGAATGAGGATTTTTACCAACTACATAGAAACAAATTTTTAATCGGTTATTTTTATAGTATCTACTTTATGAAAAATATAGTTTTCTCCCATTTCCTTGTGTGCATTACATACTATTATTAATTGTCCATTGATACCAGTAGGCTTACCGGCACCAACATTTAATTTTACATCTTGAGCGTTGGAGGCAATGGAGTGTAATTCCGAGTGTCCTTGGTTTAGTTGTTGATTTTCATAGCCGTTTAGTTTTTTCGTAGACTCACCACTACAAGGTCTATCACTATCAACGACAGGTTTTCCTGATCACATCATTTACGTTTTACAAAGCTTGCAATACTCTCTTTATCCTTACTTCTAGGTTTTTCTTGGTGGTTATTAGATATGTGATATTCGAGTTTATCACACCATTCTCAATAAGCACAGTTGATGTGATAAACATGTGTCTCACTAAACCATCTAATTTTTTATAAACCTGTATCTATTAAACAATGTACAAACGCTAATAGGTCCACTAAATACAATGTCATGGCTACACAATTATTACAATACGCACATCACCGGGTGATTACACCTTTAGCCAGGTTGAATTATTAGATCTTTCCTTTGCCCCTAACACATTATCTTAGTCCTTCGAGTTACACGCTAATGGGGTAGGAATTAGGAATGTTGCGTATGGAGGAAGAAAACTTGTCTAAAATATCCCATTAATTTCACAACTAAACACTAAAACAAAAGTTAATATTACCTAAATAAAATAACATTTTAATTTTTAAAATAACTGATAAAAACATTTTATTATTGGTAGATACAAACTTTTTTAATATGTGATCAATAAGATGTCACATTCATAATTAAAACTGGGAAAATTGAAAAATGTCGCTTGGAAAAGTTAGGGAATTTAGTAAAATGTGTTTTGTTACCACTCTGAAGGAAACATTTGCATGGAAGGAGAGAGGAAATCCATATAGGAAAAAAAAACTTCAGTAGACCTGACCGAGGTCTCATCATCAGCAGTCCAATCTAACACTATAGTGACTATTTAGACCATTAATTCATGTAGGAGCGTATAACCTGAACTGGTAGTAAGAGACGCGTTGCTAAATATTATTAGTTCACGTAGGTCTGTTATTTTAGGCAGTCTTCATCAGAATTCAATTAATTGCATATTAACTATTTTATTACCCACAAAAAAGATCAAGATACCAACCCATTAGTTTCTATTATTTTGATTGCAATTTATCTTTTAGCTCAAAAGTTAAAATCAAAGATGGAGCTTATTGTGTTTGAAGGTTTTATTTAACATAGATAAGTGGCTAAAACCCAATATTTTGTTACACAATTGTGTATAGTTCGTGAAAAGGTTGGACAAGTTTAAGAAGAGGGGTTCTGTTTAATTCCAACTGGCTGATGAAAATTGAGTCCTTCATACTTCGCTGTGGAGTGCAAAGTCCAAGCCTTCAAATCCTCTAATTTCCTGCCGTCTTACTCTCGTGTTTCAAATATGGCTAATGTATAATAATAATAATAAATTTAGTGCTGCAAAATGTTAGCTCAAGGCATTTCATCAGAGCCATATAACATGTAGTATAAAATTGAAACAAAGTATTTAGCATCATAAGTTTTTATTTTGAAGCAGGAGTTGGAGTCTACATTTTTAGTCCCCACAGCCCTGAAGTCTAAAGCACATGATTAATGATTTGTCCTTGAGTTGTATTCCCCGTGAAGTGTAAAGCTTGGATCAAGTTGGTAACACCTAGACAGTGAGCATTAACCTGGAATTGTCTCTTGACAAATCCTGAATCTGTTACTATCTTCACTCCCTCCTGAGGAATTCCGACAGGATAATCTATCAACACACTGCTTATTAACTAGAACAGACACAATAACAGGCTGTTAATTCATCACTAGAAGGGGAAACACACTGGTGATGCCGTGAATTGAGACCGGGGTCCTTACCTCGGTAGTCGGACACGCTACTCACTGAGCTAAGATGTTCGACTTCCATCCTGGTTTAATAAGCGTAGTTAATATATGTGGATAATACAAATATGTGCTGTGATGGTGACTTTATTCTTTATCGTTACCTGGAAAATTAACGAAAGCCATGATTGCTGCTGACTTGATAGAATGAGGGGAGAAGGAAGAGGAATTATATCAAGCATGGTGAAGTGATGGAAATGACAGGCCTAGTAGAGCTATAAAGTTGAATGGAGAGTTGTTCTATAGGTGTGTAAGATACCTACTATGGAGAGAAGTGTTAGCCAGTGTTGTACACATGCAGTGGAAACATGGACATTGAATGTAAGAGAGACCAAATGATGGCTCTGGGAAAGAGGGGGTTACATGACATAGTGGAAGAAGAAAGAAATGGGAGGAGCAGATAATAGCAATTGTGTGAGTGAGAGTAGAATAATGGTGGACGGACAAAGGAAGATGGAGGTATTTTATTAAACTGACGAGACCAAATGCAATAAACAGTTAATGTTGATGAATAGATATAAAATAGTGCTTTCAGTTAAATGTAGTCAAGCGCGCGCCTCATATGAGTATATGGCGGGAGTTGTACCTTGACGTAGCCTTCATATAGCAATATAGTTGGTCAAGAAGAATAGAAAATATTACCGTAATCTACCACGAAATATGATTAACCAAATTAATAAAATCAATAAAGTAAGTCTAGTATGCAAACAATTTATTCCGGAAAAAATATTTTCATGAATATAACGATACCAGACAATGTTGTTAGTGACTAGTACCTATACTTGACACTTAAAAAGAGAAATACGTTGGCTTAACTTAATTCGATTAATTAATCACTTGGTGAGTTGACTAAAATACATTTACCGTATTCACAAGATGGTTTCCACAATGTACACATTGACAGGTAAATAATTAGGATTTAAATAAGTGTGTACCTCCGTCCAACTTTTGTTAACATTTAATTTCTTGTTCATATGAAGTTGGGTTTGGTTGGATTATTTCGATTCATATTAACATAATATAAGTTTTGGTTTATTTTTAATGAGCTGTAACTAATAGATAGATTAAGACTTTAATCAACTTAATATTTTAATGTACCCATTGCCCTTTTTGTGCGTGTCAATGGTACAGTAGATAGTTTATTATCTTGTTTAGTTAATATATATATATATATATTTTCAAAAATACATTGTTTGTTTATGTTCTAGAGTCTAGACCCTAGCAAAGCCTTTAGGTGAGACGAAACATTTAACTAAAAAATGAACAAACTAAGCAAAATGTTTCTAACTGTGATGTTTAAATACATAATTTTGCTTTGAAAATCTAATTATTGCATATGCTAAACATAATACTATAATAACAAAATGTTAATACCATTGCAATCAAAGAATGCAGGAGAGTTTTTGAATTTGAGAGAACTGGGGGGTAAATAAACTTATATCTACAGAAATTAAAGTTGGTTCCTTTATGAATAATATTACTTGGTCAACATTGGTACCGCACCCATTTAAAAAATCTGCACTACATTTTAATCGGACGTTTATTTTTTATAAAACTAAAGAATCAAGTTAGTGTTTATTGATTACAATACGATATGGCTGGAATAATAAAGTTTTTTTTTATATCGTGGAAGAGTCTACTCGTCTCAAACTTACCTTTTTTTTCTAGCTCACCTTTTCAATGTTCTCCTTGGTCTATCTACGAGTGGTCTCTCTATTGCTATACATGTAGTGCCTCTCTTGGCTAATTCTATAACTACTAGGATAATTGAGAAGTCACGCTGGTTCACCCAAAAAACTTCCTTATTTTTGTATATAAAACGTAATATATAAACTTTATGTAACATAAAGAACTCAAAATTATTAATAAATATTATACGATAAATAATCTAATTGTAATAAAATTGATAAACAATAGTTATAACACTAAAATAGTTTTTTTCGAAGCTTTATTTGCTAATTTGCCACTGATGAATGTTGGATGTTCAAATGTGGCACCCAAATATTTTCCAAGTATTACTCATACTTACCTGGCGTAGGAGTTACCATGATCAAAAAGGTGGTTCTCCCAGGATGAGGCTCTTGCATTGCACTTCGCTTGGGCTGAACCCTGCGATAGTCCCAAATGTGGATTACTCGGGCGCGTAATTTTTGGTAGTCGGGGCTGCGTTCGCGCAGTCCTGGATCATAATATATCAAATACTTTTAAGATTAACTTCTGACTAATATTAAATTCACTAATTTGCCTTCGACTGTTTACATACTTTTATATTGAAAAATTTGCTCAACATAATTTGATTAATTGAATCTGCCAATTTATTTACTTTATTTATATAAGGGTAGGATTCTGGTAACAAAGCCTTGAACTACTTTCATGTATTCATATATCAAGTCTTTAGATCTGTGCTAATTTTTTTTTTAAGTTGGTGATATGTCTTACTAGTTTGTACTGTGATGTACCCGCATTGGTATGGAGTGAGAGTGGAAAACCAACCTCAGTCACTTGGCCAGAATTAAAACTCCATCAACAGCAAACACGACATATTTTCCACGAGTGTTGCCTTGGCTCAGACCATTCCAACATAAAAATAAAGTATTTTGATAACCTCTCTTCCTGAAAGAATCCTACAATAAATAGTTCATTAGATGAGTTAAAAAAATGTTGGGGTAAAATAGTTTTTTTACTTTACTTCTTCATATGTAACCGATAAAATAAGCAATTGGACAAACTCCAATGAATAAATAAACATTTCATAAAAAAGCTGAACATTATTTACTCAATAAGTCGGGATTTGTTCATTTCTAGAAGCAGTTGAAGTTAAGAGATATTCCGTTTCTTCAAGAAGTCATTTTTTACTGAAGGCCAAACCAATTACTCTTTCTGAATAGTTTTTATTTATTATTATTATTATTAGCACCTCGTCTTACTACCCGTTCAGGTTATAAGCACTTACGCTAATGTGTAATGGTAGGGTGATTGTGAGATGAAATGGAGGACCTACAGTTTAACGTGGAATCCGAACCACGGTGGAGGCCTGGCATTCCCCACATTCACAAGATGTCTTGTCAGAGGTGAAGGAAGGGTTTGGTAATCAGATAAATCTGTGCTGGGACCGGGAATTGAACCCCGGCCGCCAGAACAGAGGTCCGACACCTTACCCCTAGACCACCAGGTCACCTTCTGAATAGTTATCGATGCAGGTAATAAACAGGCTCAAAGCAATCAAGGGGGGATATGATTTATATTAATGTATATTTAATTATTATATATGAAATTTAATTCACTCCTTTAAAACTATCACAAACAAGGTCGCTTTAACTCGAGTAATTTACATCCATTTTGTGGTCAGTTTTTTATTAAAGTCATATTTTCTCCGCTACCAGCTTGCTAGGCCTGTCATAGCTTTGTATGTCTTATAATATATCTTAAGACTAGGACAGACACAACATCCAGTCCCCAGCCATTAATTCATCAATGTGAAAGGTAAACCCACATTTCACCGATAATACTTTTTTTCAGGTATGCCGGGAATCGAACCCGGCACCCTTAGCTCAGTAAACAGACATGCTACCGACCGAGTTAAGGTGTTGAACTAATTTAACTGATTAACATTCTACTAAATTAATTGCGGTGGTCGATGTGTTCCTAAATTTAATTGCCTACTTTTCTACTCTTTCCTCCCTTCAAATGTTGATACCTTTCTCTTAAATCCTACCTTCTTCAACCCCAACCAGTTGGTTAAAAGTGGAGTCCAAAATAAAAAAACACAAATCTTGACCTTGTTAAGTGATTACTACATTTTCTCTGACCTTGGGAATGTTGGGGGGGGGAACATATCCTAAAAACAACAATAGTTCAGATGTTTATTTTAAATTTAACACTTTACACTTCTCTTTTATTAACAATGTTTGTAATCAAAGTATTTAAGTATCATCTGATTTTAAAATTCAATGTTCACCTAACACAATAATAAAGTTATTTAATATCCATGGCAAGTTTTTTTCAAATAGTAATTAATATCCATTCAGTTAAAATATTACACAATATAAAACGATTTACAACAGTTCATTAATATAATTACATTATATTTTACATTAGGTAGAAAGACAATCATAACGTTCAGTTACACTGGATATGTGTCCATTACCTCCATTTGTATCGATTAGTTTTACTTTGATGTTCGACCAAACGTAGAAGTTTCAAGTTATCGATTGTTTTGAGGATTGCAGAAGATATTCAGAAGTTCTTGTTACGTCTCCGTAACTTACATTATAATATTATAGCGTTAATGTGTGTCTAATTAGTTATTAGACAATTATTCGTTTTAATCATAGAAATATTAGTCACATCCAACATTCAAAAGTTATATTTAAAAAGTCGTGATCAACACTTTTATTTTAGCGATACTTTACAGAGTGGATATTCCACGAGTTCTAATAGGTTTGTACGGACAAATACGACTGTGTCAAGGTCACAGAATTTAAACGACTAATTTATATTCGTAAGAACGGAGTATGGTGCTAAGCCCTGGTTTATACGAGACAGAACATTAACAGATACCTGTAACAGTGAAATATAGTTTTAAAAATGTCCGCGTTTATTAATGTTTCATCCAAACCATTTCTCCTCCTGCCATCACTAAGACAGGAAGGAGCTTATTTGACATTTAGAATAGTTACTAGATCTGCTCTTACATATTCATACGTCAAGTCATGTCATAGGAATGAAGTTTGTGAGGAGACTGTCAGCTTTCACAAGGATAGACAGAATTAGGAATGAAGTTATCCGGGAAAGAGCAGAGGTACAGGGAGTACATGAGATAGTGGAGATATGGGAGAAGAGGATAACAGGAAGTGTGCAAGTGAGAGAGGAAGACAGAGAAATTTTATTAAACTGACCCAGTCACAAGCTTGAAAGTTGATGATGAAGATTATAATTTTAGATTGTTGTGTCTCTTTAAAGTGTGATAGCAATCTGCAGATTATAATCGTTGTGAACAACCAACTTAACCTCGTACAACCAGGACCCCGACAGTTACACTGGATAATTTATACATAAAAATTGACATCAATATTAGCACCAAAATATTTGCACTTTAGGCAGTTACAAAAAAATCACTGCTTAGGTAAAGATCTAGTTAAAAACTACATTAAAAAACTATCAATTCCAAACTTATGTTACTATTAGTTCACTGTGGCGTGTTCAAGGTACAAACCCAGCGACAGTTTGCGGAAAAAATCCTTTAGTTTAAAATACATTTAGGAGATTCAAAATTAATAACTATAATACAAATATCCACCCAAATGTGGGTTTTTAGTTTTGGATTCAGGCGTAAAACATTAATAAAAATTCTTTTTATTGCAGCCAGAACTTTATGTGTTCGAGTATTTTAATTTCCTGGTTAAGTTTACTAAAGTCACAACGGTGGATGAATACATAAACATCAAGTCATGTGATCTTGAGCTGTCACTTTTGATGGATATTATCAATACTTATAAAATAACAATAATAATAGTAAAATGGCGTTAGTGTTGGCCATAAAAATAATATTTTTTACTAAATCATTAGGCGAGTTTTCGTGATTGACTTGGTTACGTCTTGGTATCAGGTGTTATTGACCAAGGTGGAGCGTGAAAACGACCTTTGAGTTGTTTTCCGTAAATAAAAATGGCTGTTGGATTAGATTAGCTGTAATAGCTAGTAGATTAATTTATGTAAACCTACATGTACTGCAAATCGAAGGATAATGAACTGTTTAATTTTATTTTTAAGCCTAGTATAAAATACTCAATATCGAGCTAAACAGGCCTAGGCCATACAATGCTCTCTTTATTTTATCCATAACTAAACATTTTCAAGTAACTACGTACTGTCATATTTCCAGCAAGTGATTACTAAGATCCGTTAGCTACAAAGTTATACTCGTTTAAATCTAACATAAAGAGTAATTCTATTTTGAAAATGGCACACAATTATCAGCTCAATGTTTAATACCGGACTATTTAGTTTGGTAGAGGAAATCGTAACCAGACACAATAACAGGAGCGGGAAAACGCTCGTAAACATCGATACCAGGTCAATTACGAGAACACGCCTTTTATTTCCTGATACAAGAATCTAAACCAGCTTAGAAAGTGACAAATTCACACATTAACAATCTACCAACCATCTATAGAACTATTGTCTAACTGTCTACTCTACAACTATGATATAATAAACATTACAAAAAAAAACTAATATAAAATGTAGGGATGTGCGAAAACCAATTTTTAAATTCGAGACGCAAGAATTAGACAAGAAAACTTTTCTTCAGAAGTACAAAAATATAAATTTAAATACAACTTACACACAATTTTAATGCGACTAATAAAGTGGTGATAGTTGAAATCTGTACAATTTATAATTTAATTTTTGTGTAGCAGTTTATGATGTCAAAAGTTTGATATCGGGAAACAATTTTTTATAACCAAAACATTACTTAATGAAGTCTGTTTTTTGCGGAAAAAGTGTGGCCTATTTTCAGGTCTTTACAGTCGGCTATTACCAGACATAATATATTCCAGGAATATTTTTTTTTCCTCCAAATTTCTCGAATTTTCAAGATGCATTTTTTAACTTTCGAAACTAGGATTTTTTTTTCCCCGTCTCTATTAAGTGAAATATTTTTGAGTCTTGCACACCCCCAATAAAACGTAAGCTATTCAATAATGATTTATATTTCCAACAAGGTATCTTAGTTCAGTAGTACCTATTAGTAGTTCTGCAATCTCTTTATAATGGAGTTGTATACACTTCAGTCCATAATATGTGTAAGCAACTACACATTTCATCTAATATTATTTTTTTAACGTTCAAGGTTTTAAAAGACACCTACAGTACGAGGTTTAACTGCCCAGACAGCTAAGATGAAATTACATTCTAGATATTTCTAAAAATTAAAATATTTACAAATGATAATTTTTAAAAACATGACAATACTCAACAATGATGACAAAATTATGGCACAACTTACAAGCTGAAAGAATAAAAACAATTAAACTCAATAATGTGATACCGGCATTAAAATTGACTCTTACTTTCAAAAGAGAGTCTACTTCTGATATTTATAGAATTATTTTTAGAAGCATTCGTCCACTTTTTTTTATGAAAAACCTTGACAAAAAATGGACGACTAAGAATTCTTAAAATAATATATCTTCTTAGTTGAAAATTATTTTACGTTTGTTATGATGGTCAGCTTTCCAACTATTAATGACTCAGATCTATCACACACCATGGAAGTGTTTAAAAGGAAAAGAAACAATATTCGTCTGCGGAAAGAATATAAAAAACCACTAAAGAAATATTATTATTATCACCGCGTCTTACTACCCGTTCGGGTTACACGCACTTACGCTAATGTGTAATGGTAGAGTGATTGTGAGATGAAATGGAGGGCCTACAGTTTAACGTGGGATCCGAACTCACGGTGGAGGCCTGGCATTCCTCACATTCACAAGATGTCTTGTCAGAGGTGAAGGAAGGGTTTGGGAATCAGATAAATCTGTGCCCGGGACCGAGGATTGAACCCCGGCCGCCAGCACAGAAGTCTGACACCTTACCCCCCTAGACCGCCAGGTCACTTACTAAAGAAATAAAATCTACTCCCAGTGCCCTTTGAATGAACGAGTTAACTAAAAAGTTTAGACTCGTGTAAGCCAGTAATGAACGTAGGACAACATGCCCTTCAATATGTTCACTAGAGTCATGAGGAGTTCACGACACTCATTTAGAAGATTCTAACACGTATTCGTATCTACTGTGTAACCACATTTCATAAATAGTTACACATTTTAAATATTGGCATTCTGTTAGGGATGTGTGAACTTTTGAAACAAACATCAGTTTCAAAGTTTCGCCAATAAAAAAAATATTGACAGCTTAAATACACCATTTATTTTCATTGATTGCCATTCTGGGCTGTTTTATATATTACAAATTAATATTAATATGTGAAAAAACTGAAGTAATTGAATTGTAAGTTGAGTAAGAGGTTGGTTTGTCAGATTAACACGAAATATTAGAAACAATGTTGCGATATAACATTTTACAGGTAATATTAGTGCATTAAGTTATAACTACAGCATAATATTTTTTCAAGTATAAAACAACTGAAAGAAAATATATGAACTTCGATTTGGTTTCGAGAATATATCATATATTCGATTCGAGTTGGTTTCGAATTGAAAAAGTAGACTTTGCACACCCCCACATTCTGTTATTCTTATTTGGAAGAAGGTGCAGGAAAGGTGGATAGAAACATATAAACCTAGGTCGGGGATTGGATGGTACTGGTCTATTTTCTTCAAGAGGCAGCCATTTTACCTCTTTGTCCAGTTGCAGCAGTGTAAAGTGTAAACTGTGTTCTTCTTTTCATTGTAAAAGCCATATTGTGTTCGTCCCCCTTTTATATGTTTTTATCCACCTTTCATTTCCTGTACCTTCTCACAAACACGGATAACAGGACACCTCTAAGAGCGAGAAGAACTTTCCCTTGAAGAGAAATATCGGCATTCTCTAGTTTTAACAACGTTAGCTAAAAGGACGCTCGCGGTTTGATAGATGGAAGAGTGATGGACATATATTAGAAGGACGAGACTTTTACAGTGAAGAGAGGAACACACTGCTGTCACTGGACAAAGAGGTGATGGTTGCGTTACCGCCCAACACCCTGACCTAGGTTTTATCCTAGAGAATACTCCGCAGTATTTTCAACAGAAACTATTCCTGCCGTTGTAACAATCTAACTATTCCCCGGCGGGCGGGCGCAAGGTTATTCCACCAGCACCTTCCAGCCCATCTCACCGAAGCAGACGGCGAAATAGAGCGGGCAGCGGACGCTCCAGTCGTACGTGACGGTCTTGTTATCGCTGTCCACGTTGACGCGGATCTTTCCGTCACGGAGGTTCTCGCAGGTGAAACAAACCTTGGAGCTCTTCCGCAGGGAGGGGAGCTTGGTCGTCTTCTCCGCTCCGTCCACAAACACGCTACCTGAAGCGCGCACATATATACATGTTATGGAGCTTTGAGCCCGTTGGACAGGGTGTTGGACATTGGTTGGTGTACATTGGACAATGTGAATGTGAGAGTGATGTTACATGCAGATGATCTTATACAGGGTGTCTTCCTGACTATAGTTTTGAAATTCCAGTATTTCCAGTATATATGAAAGGTACTCAGAGAAAAACAATCCCTATTTAAAAACCATAAAATGATAGAAAGTTAAGGTGAGCCTAGGTCTGTCATAGTTAAACATTATTATTATTATTAGCACTGCGTCTTACTACCCGTTCGGGTTATACGCACTTACGCTAATGTGTAATGGTAGGGTGATTGTGAGATGAAATGAAAGAACTACAGTTTAACGTGGGATCCGAACCACGGTGGAGGCCTGGCATTCCCCACATTCACAAGATGTCTTGTCAGAGGTGAAGGAAGGGTTTGGTAATCAGATAAATCTGTGCCGGGACCGAGGATTGAACCCCGGCCGCCAGCATAGAAGTTCAACACCTTACCCCTAGACCACCAGGCCACCTTAAACATTGTTACATCAAGAATCAAGTGTATTGACACATATGTTCTAGTGTATACTAAGGATGGGACTCTAGGACCCACAAGTAATATTCATGGATTCAAGACTCGAATCATAATAATTTTTCGAAATTAGGTTACTAAGTTTGAGTTATTTTTTTAAAGGTATTAAATTAGTTGGATATTTATTGTGGTTAAAACCAAAAAAATGATAGGAAAAACCTTACAACCAAAGCCCAGATCATTAAGTAACCATTTAATGCAAACAAAATCAGAAGTGAAGGAGAAAATCCTAGTTATTGGGAAAGTTAAACACTCATACTTACAATATTTTCTAAAATTCAAACTTTAATTAGGGATTTGATGGCAAAATGGAGTTCTAGATTTGAAAAAAGGTGGATCCGACCCATCTTTAACACGCATGCGCGCACACACACACACACACACACAATGACCTATACCACCGCCAACCTCGGTGGTCTTGGAATAAAGTGCTCGTCCCAGGGCCCGATGTTTGTGGGTTCGAACCCAACAGAGGTCGAAGGCTTTTCCTTGAGCGAGAAAAGATCATAGCTCAACATTCTTCGGAGGGGAAGTAAAGCCGTCGGTTCCATGTGTCACGTAAAATAACCCTGGAAGGTGTGGAAATACCTCTTCTGGCAGAATTGGTAGGTCCTTTCCCCTCCCTCGTAGAACTTCAGAGGTGCAAGTAATCAGCCGTGGGGGAGCAACTTCAAAGAATGACTACAGCTGGGGAGGGGGGGGGGGAGTTTACCCCACCACAAAAACTACTATCCCCTCCCCCTGACAGTCGATACTTTCCATGAGTTATATTTATGATAGTGAATTTGTTTAATAAAGCTACAGAATCTTCAATGATATGTATCAAAAAAGTGCGTTGAGCAAAAACATTTTGTAATAAATAAAATGATAGAATATTAGGAAAAATAGTAGAACACAAATAAAAGTAAAAACATTAACACATATTTACACACACATGATATTTTGATGCAATCGTAGCATCTCCCTCAGGAATGTATCTATTCCTGTCAATTGGCAGGATTGACCCTTTCCCTGAACGTTTCAGACGGAAAACAAAACACAGTGCTCTAGGAAACATAACAGAGGATGCGAGCTGCTCGTGTTCTACAAGTTACCACCCACTCATCGCTGTTAATCTCTCTCGTAGCCGACTGACCTCTGAGCGAGGAACCACCGTGTCGAATACCCTCCACTGCTGCCCGGCCTTGCGCAACGAGAGTTCTCATTGGCGCGTGAGAGGCAGTGGCTGCCAAGCGGGCCAATAGAAAGAGGAGTTCTCATTGGCGCGTGAGAGACAGTGGCTGCCAAGCGGGCCAATAGAAAGAGGAACCACCGTGTCGAATACCCTCCACTGCTGCCCGGCCTTGCGCAACGAGAGTTCTCATTGGCGCGTGAGAGGCAGTGGCTGCCAAGCGGGCCAATAGAAAGAGGAGTTCTCATTGGCGCGTGAGAGACAGTGGCTGCCAAGCGGGCCAATAGAAAGAGGAACCACCGTGTCGAATACCCTCCACTGCTGCCCGGCCTTGCGCAACGAGAGTTCTCATTGGCGCGTGAGAGGCAGTGGCTGCCAAGCGGGCCAATAGAAAGAGGAGTTCTCATTGGCGCGTGAGAGACAGTGGCTGCCAAGCGGGCCAATAGAAAGAGGAACCACCGTGTCGAATACCCTCCACTGCTGCCCGGCCTTGCGCAACGAGAGTTCTCATTGGCGCGTGAGAGGCAGTGGCTGCCAAGCGGGCCAATAGAAAGAGGAGTTCTCATTGGCGCGTGAGAGACAGTGGCTGCCAAGCGGGCCAATAGAAAGAGGAACCACCGTGTCGAATACCCTCCACTGCTGCCCGGCCTTGCGCAACGAGAGTTCTCATTGGCGCGTGAGAGGCAGTGGCTGCCAAGCGGGCCAATAGAAAGAGGAGTTCTCATTGGCGCGTGAGAGACAGTGGCTGCCAAGCGGGCCAATAGAAAGAGGAACCACCGTGTCGAATACCCTCCACTGCTGCCCGGCCTTGCGCAACGAGAGTTCTCATTGGCGCGTGAGAGGCAGTGGCTGCCAAGCGGGCCAATAGAAAGAGGAGTTCTCATTGGCGCGTGAGAGACAGTGGCTGCCAAGCGGGCCAATAGAAAGAGGAACCACCGTGTCGAATACCCTCCACTGCTGCCCGGCCTTGCGCAACGAGAGTTCTCATTGGCGCGTGAGAGGCAGTGGCTGCCAAGCGGGCCAATAGAAAGAGGAGTTCTCATTGGCGCGTGAGAGACAGTGGCTGCCAAGCGGGCCAATAGAAAGAGGAACCACCGTGTCGAATACCCTCCACTGCTGCCCGGCCTTGCGCAACGAGAGTTCTCATTGGCGCGTGAGAGACAGTGGCTGCCAAGCGGGCCAATAGAAAGAGGAGTTCTCTTTGGCGACAAGAACGGGGAAATCGTCACGGACGGCTCAGAGAACATGAAGTGTGGGGTGGCCCAGACGGGAGAGAGGGTGGTTGGCGCAAGGGCCGAACAGTGAGGCATAACAAGTTCAACCTGAAGGCGAAATATGTTTCCATCCATCTTTCACATACCTTCTTCAATTTAAATAAAAATTATTTTACAATTGTGTTATATATATATATTAATCTGGTTAAATGTTTCCCTGGTTCCAACCACCCTGTTTTATAAAATGGAATAAAGAAACTGCCACCACAATGAGATGACTGGTTCAAGTTCCACCGGTTCATAAGTACACCCCTATCCAGGGGATGAAAGCAGCTCTTTTAAGTCGTGACCTTGGAAAGAGGTATACCTTGAGTGTTGACGAACAGACAGCCCGGCTGGATGAGATTCTCGCCCTCCACAGGGCCAGCGACGAGTCCCAGACCTTCGTCGCTGCAGCCGATACCGCACTCCAGCACCTGCGGGAGGACAATGTACCCCGTATCATAGACAAGATCTCAGCGCGAGATCTACTAGAGGAGACTGTCGTAACAAGGACAACTTGGGAACTATATCTACTAGAGGTGACTGTCGTAACAAGGACAACTTGGGAACTAGATCTACTACAGGAGACTGTCATAACAAGGACTAACTTGGGAACTAGATCTACTAGAGGAGACTGTCGTAACAAGGACAACTTGGGAACTAGATCTACTACAGGAGACTGTCGTAACAAGGACAACATGGGAACTAGATCTACTACAGGAGACTGTCATAACAAGGACTAACTGGGAACTAGATCTACTACAGGAGACTCTGCCATGCGAAGCCCTACTCACGGTGAACTCTATGGAATGGCCCGGTCCAAACTGAGCCGTGCTAGACAGGAGCACAGACTGCTCCGGACTCATCTTACTGGCGAGCTTCTTCTCGTTGGTGATCAGGTAGTTAGAGTTGGACTCACCCCAACCTACAGACACACGGTTTTACAATCCAACATTTCCTTTCAGAGATTTCAATCAACGTAAATATTAACTTATTAATAGTATGTATGAAATAAAGTGCCGAAGAAGCCCTTGCACCAGAAAACATACGGGCTGCTGCCCTCGTCACATTTTTCTTGAACCTTCAATAGTGACAGGTCATGGTCTAAGGCGTCACTCTCATATTAGCCTTGACTGCCAATGACGGGGAGATCGAGGTTCAAATCCTGGTCAGGTCTATCGGGGGTGGTTTTTCCTAAATGGTTTCCCACTCTACTTCCATGCAAATGCAGGTATATTACCTCTAAAATGCTTCCCTACTCATCCCTAAGCCACTAGCATAATCATTATGTATACAACATGAATAGGTAGTAAGATGCAGGGCTGAAATCTTTTATAAAATTGATTTGGCCTTCGTCCAGATTTTTATTCAAAATTAATAAAAGCATCCTTAGTATCTCGGTATAGAGCCTTATTTTACTGCCGAGCTGTGAACATACAGAACGGCTGCTGGCGGGTGAGGGCCACGCGAGGCAGGGACCACGCGCTCCAATCGCTGCTCCCCTCTACGCGGCAGCACACCCTGAACGTGTACGGCACACCCGGACGCAGGTCTCTTACAAGGTGCTGGCCCTCGGGGCCGATGTAGGCGTCGTGGTAGTTGGACAGTTGCAGGTGGTCTTGACCGCGCACGTCCCCGTAGGCCAGCTGCAGGCGGAAACTGTGCACGTCCACCGCGCGCTCATAGTCCACCTAAACGACCATAGTTAGGTTTAGAAACTACTAGTGTTCACATAACAGCTGTGAAGTTATCTAAATCAGTGGTCGAATGGTCCGGGTAGTTCACTCTTGAAAGATACCTGGTCGCTGGTCACATGGAGATGAGGGTTCGAATCCCGGTCAAATTGTATCAAGGATGGTTTTATCTAAATTATTTCCCCACTCTGCTTCTCCCCTAATGTGGGTACATTTCTCCCAAGCCTCACTTACCCGTTTAAAATTGGTGTGAATATATGAGTAGCTAGAACAAAACAAAAAATAAGTTTGATATTTAACTCGAGTTAACTAAAATAACGTTCTTAATCGAGCAAATGTTCATGTTTAGTTAAAAATCAGATTTATTTGTGTGAATGCGTTATTAGGTTAGTTTCAACTAAAGGAGGCTGGCGGACACTTTGTTCGAGGTTTTATATTTCACACTTGGAGTCTAATATATTTTGTAATAAATAAAACGATAGGATTGTATTAAAACAAAGCACAAATCAAAGTAAAAACACTAACACATACGTTAATATTTGGATGTTATTATAAACAGGAAGTAGTGTCAGTGATGGAAGATGTAAGAAGAGCAATGAATTATTATTATTATTATTGGCACCGTGTCTTACTACCCGTTCGGGTTATCCGCTCTTACGCTAATGTGTAGTGGTAGGGTGGTTGTGAGATGAAATGGAGGACCTACAGTTTAACGTGCTGTGTTTTTATACAATTCTAACATTTTTTATTTATTACATACTATAATATATTTTGCTTAGTGCACTTTATTTAGGCCTAATACACAGAATAATAACAAAAAAAAACACAAATCATGACATTTCTATTTTATTTCCTAGATCAATCCAAGCCCCAATGGGGGTCTACGAGTGTTCTTACATCCCCCCACTGAACGACAGGTGCCCCCGGCTTTCCTAGATCAATCCAAGCCCCGAGGGGGTCTACGAGTGTTCTTACCTCTTCCCACTGAACGAGCAGCGCCCCCGGCTTCTCGTGGACCTCCGTGATCTGCACTGGCCCCATCCTCGACACTTGACCGATGTTGGCCACGCACTGCTGCAGTTCCGGCACTATGCTCTCTACAGGGCACTGGAACGACAGGTCTGCCACCTCCTCCAGGTTAGGGACTGCAGGAAGGCTGGACAACATAACAAAACTATTCTCTCGACGCAAATTTTAGAAATAGGCCTATTTAACCAAGATGAGTTAATTTACGATCCACAACACTTGAGGAGCAAAACTTTCGTCCCTTACGCTTTTTTTTTTGTCCCTCTATTCCTTATTTTTAACATTTCTTTGTTTCACAGAGGACAATAATTGGGGTAAGCGAGAAAGAATTACCCCCGCCTTCCTCCCCGATTAAACATCCCTGCTTTCCATATTTGAATCTCATGTTCGACAAAATATCGATGACAAAAGAACGCAATGAAATACGCTCACCTCCCCAGGAGCGAAGCCTGCTCGGTGAAACAGAGCGTCTTTTCAAGACTCGTGGTAAGCCCCCCGACCCTCAGGATGCTCCGACCTTCCTCAATGTATAGTTTGGTGGCCCTCAGCTTCTCGTCGATGATGTCACGGCAGGCCTTCAACGGCGCCAACCCATCATCTCGTAGTCTCAACGCCTCGGTCCTCAACAGCGCTCTCCGCTTGTTCAAACTCTCCAACAGGGTCGACACTAGCAAGTCGAACGTGCTGTCGATCTCGCTGATGGTTTTCTGTGCGCTTGTTTGTATCTGGGGGTGAAAAGGCGACATCATTTTGCTACGGCTCCTAGAGGAGAGCCAGGGAAGCCGGTCAGGGAGACAGCTCGGCTTGCCGCAGTTGCGGTGCGGGTCGGAGAGGGTGGGGATAGAGGGAACTAACAACTTTTCTTAGCACCACTTTGTACTACCCATTCGGGCTATACACTCATATAGGCTACTACTTAAAAGGTTTAGGAAGGTTATATTCATATAAAATGCACCCACATTTGCATGTAAAGTCATTTTTAAAAAAACCGCCCTCAGTACCCTCGACCAAGATTCGAACCTTCATCTTCTCGTCATCGGCAGTCCAGTCTACTACGAGAGTACGGTATTGCGTTAAACCACGCGGCCACAGGAGTGGGTGATGACTATTAATATTGCTAATATGTTGGTAGAACTGTATCAATACTGCTTAGTTTGAGCTGACACGGAATCCTTATGTATTCAGCCAACCATTGCTTGGAGTTTAAGGCAAATTTTAACACAACAAATAATGACTTGGGTGTCTTACCTGCAGTAAGGCCCATATTTTAATAATTGATAGTAAATAAAGGTGAAATGTTGCATTAAAAGATTTGGCCAGTGTCAAAATAAATAATCCTACTTAGGAGGTCAAGGTTTTATTCCGACCAGATGCAATAAGGGTTATTTACCATCTACTCTTAAGGGAAGAAAAAAAAATGAAATTGTTTAGAATGAAGTAGATTTAATTTTTTTAATCACTCTCTACTTTAGTTGGATTCAGTCTTACTAAAAAAAATATTCATGCACAATGAATAATGTTTTCGCTACCAACCTGATCGTTCGCCCCTTTCACCGAACTTAAAAGATCTTCAAGTTTACAGGCATAATCTTTAGCAGTATCTACTGTTTCTATGATGTTTTTCTTAGACATACTCTCCATTACCACAACTTGGGAATGTAACTATGCACTACCTGGAGCAAATCAACAAGTAAGAAACCGACTGTACAGCATTCACAACACAATTACATCACATATGGGCGGAATAAATTAACAACGTGACAAAATACATTTGATTATCTTAAAAATTATTCACACCCATTTCCAACGCAAGTGGAATACTTTAAAACAAGAAAAGAGCTACATTAAAGAAACTAATGGGTTACTAATTTTTCTAAAAAATAAATATACCTGTAAAATATGTTACTACAAATTTGAGAAAATAGAAAGTTACTAAACCTACGGAAGTAAACAAAATTAGAATATATATACCTAAAGTAGGAGTGTCATGTTTTGAAAAATCTCCATGTTGATTATGACGCTACAGGCTCGCCAACATTATTGTTGTCAAATCTCTTTTTAAAAATATACCCCGGGCAGGAAAAAAATAGAAACACAAATTTCTAAACCGTTTTAAAATGTTTAAACGATTTAATTTTAAATATACTGATAAATAAAGAATTCAGTATAAAATGTTAGTCACACTCAAATTCAAAAGGTTCATAAATACTTTTAAGGGTTACTACTTTTTTTAAATATATCATCTCTACTTTAGGAACCTTTCTAAATTAGGCCTATATCTAATATTAATGTGGCAAAGATCCAAAGAAAACCTTTTATGGGGCGACAATTTCAAGAGGGCTTTTTATAAAGACTGTTTTGCTGATTGTTTTGGAACCCGCCATCGATGAGCACATTTAATAACCCCACCAGTGGTCACGTGGTTAATGGTGTCAGTCTCATCTTGTCTGGCTTCCCGGTGGTGGAGACAGCCGGCAGGGTGTTTTTAGACAAATTTCTTCATGGTTGTTTTCCCCCTCTCTCTGCAAGTGAATTTTAATACATTTCCCCTACATTATACCAGTGACCTTGCGGTCTAGGGGGTAAGGTATCAATACTTCTGTGTTGGGGGTCCGGGGTTCAACCCTTGGTCCCGGCACAGATTTATCTGATTACCAAACCCTTCCTTCACCTCTGACAAGACATCTTGTGAATGTGGGGAACGCCAGGCTGGAACGCCAGGCCTCCACCGTGGTTCGGATCCCACGTTAAACTGTAGGTCCTCCATTTCATCTCACAATCACCCTACCATTACACACCAGCGTAAGTGCGTATAACCTGAATGGGTAATAATAATAATAATAATAATAATAATAATGATAATAATAATAATAATAATAATACATTATACCATTCTCATCTTCAACCTATATTAATGATAGCCCTGGACGCGTAGCACGATTATTATCGTACATTTGATGCTGTAATTGTACACTAATAATTATATTAATAAGGGATCAGATTATAATCTAAGAGTATTAGCGCACTCTGGGAGGTATGGAGGGGGAAACTGGATCCGCCCTCCATTCCCTTCAAGACCGAGAATACTCTGAATTAGAGTAAAATGATGATCACTGAATATGTGGCAGGCAACATTTTAAGAGCGGGTTTACGACTTGATATTCGAAACGGTCTACTCCGGTGTACACATTAAGGTAATATGGACGTGAATTGTTTGCCCCCTAGGCTTACTACCCGTTTTATTGTAGGTACTTCTGTGCTGGCGGCCGGGGTTCAATCCTCGGTCCCGGCACAGATTTATCTGATTACTAAACCCTTCCTTCACCTCTGACAAGACATCTTGTGAACGTGGGGAATGCCAGGCCTCCACCGTGGTTCGGATCCCACGTTAAACTGTAGGTCCTTCATTTTATCTCACAATCACCCTACCATTACACATTAGCGTAAGTGCGTACAACCCGAACGGGTAGTAAGACGCGGTGCTAATAATAATAGTAATAATAATAATAATAACAATATATTAATAGACGAACCATTATTAAAACATGGACGAGTCAAGTTCACTTCTACAATTATAGAGAGATTATGAAATGGTACATTTTTGATGTCATCACGTGTTGTACAATTTCTGAGAAAATGGTTCCTTCAATAACATGAGGAGTAAAGGGCAAATAACTCACGTCTAGGTACCCTTAAAATTGCCCCTAAGGTTAACAAAATTGAAAAAAAATTCTATAAATGATATTTCCGATACAAAGCCCCTTACAATATTCCAATCACTGCCCCTATGTGTAATAAACCCGATAGCGCCAAAGGACCTTTTAGAGGAATTTAATATATTCATGTTGTTGGCCTGCGGCGGTTAGAGGGGCTATGTCACAAAAACAAGGTCCGGAATTTGAATCTGGCTACAACATTTCTGTGTACACCCAACATCACCTCTCAAGGAAATGCGGCTGTTATTATGGAGAAAGGCTTTATCTTCCTTCGCTTTCTCTGTTAACTGTCGCCAAATATCCTCGCTCTCAGTTATGTCTGAAGGTGGTTTGTTGGGGTAAGAAGGAACTATCTCACGAACACAAGAGGACAACTCTTTTCCCGTAGCAGTTACCTCATTACAATGGCATTTACCGTGAAGTTACCTCATTACAATTGTATTTACCATGCAGTTACCTCATTACGATTGCATTTATCATGCAGTTACCTCATTACAATGGCATTTACCGTGAAGTTATCTCATTACAATTGCATTTACCGTGAAGTTACCTCATTACAATTGCATTTAACATGCAGTTACCAAATTACACTTGCATTTACTATTCAGTTAACTCATTACAATTGCATTTACCATGCAGTTATACCTCGTTACGATTGCATTTATCGTGCAGTTACCTAATTACAATTGTATTTACCATGCAGTTACCTCATTACGATTGCATTTAACATGCAGTTACCTCATTACAATTGCATTTATCGTGCAGTTACCTCATTACAATTGTATTTACCATGCAGTTACCTCAGATATGATATCCAGTGTAAGAAGATATCAATTCTATCCTGAGCTCACACACATAATTGAACAATGAGCATCAATTAATTGACCTGACTCATGGGAAACATAGCACCACACGGATAAAGAGGATGTACCACGATCCCAATCAACTGTTAAATCTGTATTAACCGTGATTTCATCAGCCAACGACCCTATTGTTTGACACCGAGGGATTGAACTACGGATCTCCCGGTCAATAAAACCAATCATACGAACGCCTGGGGGACGCTCCACACCTAATTAAATATTAATTATCTCGTTACAGGTATCGCGGTCCTGCCCCGTGACCAGATGTTGTGCTCACTCCGGGGCCGGGTGATGTTTAAAAGCAGTGGATTCCAGTAACAAGCACCCTTCTTTGTTTCAACCCCAACCATCCCCTTAGCCCCCTTGAACATTTGATGTAATTAATTAGTAATCAATGTCTATTGGCGCGTGAAAACTAATTAGTCAGTTTTTTTTTATTTAGCTTGCGCGGATGTCGAACGAAAGAGCGATACAATGATCGGAGTATTATAAGTCAGAGACTCATCACGACGCGCTGTGTGATCGGATGATTATATATGATTTCATGGTATTCGACGTGCACTTTCTAAACCGACTGATTATCTCACGACTTAGAAAATAACTGTAAATCCAGACGAGACACAACACCAAGCCCCCCCGGCCGTTAATTCATCGCTGTGAGAGGGGAAACCCGCATTTAATCAATCATACAGTTTTGGGGCCACGCCGAGAATCGAGCCCGGCACCCTCAGCTCAGTAGACAGACACGCTACCGTCTGAGCCGAGGTAGAATGATATAATGTCGAAGGCACGAGTTCATGTATCGATAACTCTTTTTATAAGACTAGTTTCTAAACGAATGTAGCTAAAGTACATTCATCATTCGAGGTTACTTTGATGACAGTTCCAAAAGTTACTAGAAATAGTCCCTAATGTATCCCTACGCCAACAGCTGACATCCGTCACTTTGGATGACTGTAATGAAAACAGATGGTAATATATGAATTTGATAGTTAACCACAGTAATTTGGGCCAATATTATTTATATATTTATTTGAGGTCGGGCACAAAGTTTATTTATCGTTTAGTTCCACTTAAAAAAATATTATTCACATCACTTTAAAAAATATCTAACAAATATAGCTTCAAAATGTCTACCGACGAACTTAAACCACGTGGTTGAACATGACGCTAACAAGTTCTTTACTATGGTGCACTAACACGGTGGATAGACATATTTTATTCAGCTAAATATTTCGAAATACGATAAAATAATCAAAAAATAATTTATTATATATAAAAAATGAGCAATATTTCTCTTTTGCAAGTAAATACGATGCCTGTATTAAAAGGTATTGATGTGTGCATTATATTAAACACGATAACATTCCAAAATGAAGAATACTTACTTTTAATTATGTTTAAAATATGGTTTTGGTTTGGATAAAAATAAATTATTAAAAGTAGTGAAATAGCAAGAGTAAATTTAAGTTTACGTTATTTTAAATGTAACATAATATAGCAGGTAATTAAAAAAACTTTACATCTATAACAAAACACAAACATTTTTGTTATTATTTCAATCTATACCATAAGGCTGCTTTATTTTTTTACTAACGACATCAAGCATAGCTACAGTAGCCCCGTGGCTTCTTTGGTGCTGATTGACAGCTCACAGCTGACTTCTGACAATCAACAATTAGGTATATACCTAAATTTTGACTGTCAGAAGTGACAGCTGCTAAATAATGTTTTTGCAGATCATTTGGTTCGGCGTAGGGATACATAATTTGGTCTGGTAACTTTTCAAAGCTGTCAGTCAGCACCAAAGAAG
>CABFVX010005623.1:0-47980 GCA_902151425.1 Timema shepardi | reverse complement strand
GGGGGAGGGGGGTTTAGATAAATTCCATGCAATTTTGTTAAAAACAAAAATAAGAAGCTCTAGCCTGTGACTTTTTAATTCAAACTTAAACGTAATACCCCAATCTCTCTACAGTAAAGCACAATAATATGAAGTTGAGGCAGGCGTATGGGTCTAGAAGTCAGCATTGCTGGCTACTAATCTTGAGGTCTCGGACTCGATTCCCGGTGGTACCATAGGTATTTTTTTCCGAAGGGGAATTGTTCTTATGGTTGTCATGGTCTGAGTAATTATGATTAAGTTAGGATTAATACTTCTACCGGCACCACATAATCATCATTATCACATGCATACCACACTCTTTTGACAATTAGGAATCATTGCAATGACGAAAGTTGACACATAGCATTTATTTACATTAGGGTGCCCAAACAAGCTTTGCTTGCAAATTGAGAACCCTTTGAGTTATTTTAACTTTGTCACTATACTTAGGACCCATTATGAATATATCACAGTACAGTAGATTAAAGCAAACAAGCACGAATACAATAGTATGTATGAATTAATGTGTTTAACCACAAACATAAGAGATTAAATTTGAAATAGTACAAAAAAGTGCACACCGAAGGACTTCTATTCAAAGACTGTGTGGCGTTGAATGTCTTGCTAAAACGAGTGAGCGTGAGTTTTTCCAGGAAAGCGACGTATTTTAGAAACTTGACTTTAATAATTGAAAACCGACGAAAGTCGAGTTATGCCTGTTTTATCACATCTTATCGGGCCGTAGTAACCGTACCTATAGTATGATTTTCGTCGGAAGAACAGTAGAAGTTAGTTACTAAAGTTTCTAAAACAATTTTAATATACACCAAGTCTTGTTATCTGCAGCGGTCATATTTGATAGATATTATCAAGACCTTTAAAATAACACAAATAATATAGTAAAGTGTTATTAATGTTGATCGCAAAGAAATATGTTTTAATTTTCTCTACTGTTTATGGTTCTTCCAAACAAAATCAGGCTAACCCACTGAGCGTCCAATTCAGCCCGCCAGGGCGTCAATGTTGTTCTCTGTGAAGTTTGTTATCTGTTTCTATGTCGTGTGTGTTGTCGAGAGCCCCTCGGGGCTGGTGTCAACTGTCTGTCCTATATGTTTCTACGTGTTTTATTCATGTTTTTATATGTATATGTTTAGTAAAATAAATAAGCCTTACAAACAAACAAAACAAACCATGGTGGCATATATATACGAAGTGAATATTTCTTACAAAGTTTGTTTATTAGGATAGCATCATAACCGGCTATCAATATTTAATTTCATGCTTGTACTATTCTGGTCTTTTGTCTTAGGACACCTAGAAATTTAAGTTCAGTGGAGATTGAATTGGGCCTTCTTCCTTCCGAGCGATACAAACGTAATGTGGTCAGAGGACCGCTCGACTTAGTTGGTGAGTCAAATGGGTCATTCGTCATACTCAAATTTGGCCTACTTTAACTTCACAACAAAATTTTTAAATCAACAATTACTTATTTAATATGCAGACGGCAAATAGATCAAAGTTTGAGAGTGGTTTTTCCTTAATGGTTTTATACTTTACATCCATTAAAATGCGGGTACACTTCCTCTAAATTAAACTTTAATCATTCCTACGTCACTAGTGTAATTATTACATATGCGTATAACTTGAACGGGTAGTAAAAAGTGGTGCTAAATTAATTAATTCAATAGATTAGTTAAACCTTGCAGACTTTTAAGAAAGTAGTGAAATCTAGCTTTTCTGTATTTATTTAATTAATTAATGTAATCTTGTGTAATTACTCTTTAATATATGATGTAAAATGTTTGAATGATATCATCGGTGCAAAATACAATAACAGTTGTAGAAGCAAATTTAAATACAATTTCTTGGTGAAATATTTGTGAAACTGAGATTAAAAAACGTTTCTGTTTTGTTTATTCTTCAGTATCAATGGGAGGAGCTACAGGTTTATTTGTCGGTGCGAGTCTTTTAAGCTTCGCTGAGTTTCTGTACTACTTTACAGTTCGTCTATGTGGTACCGTGCGCATGCGCTGACGGAAGAGGACAGGCCAACCTGCTTGTTCTTGTAAAATCACTCACGTTCGTACCATCATAAGTAAATTATATGTAATATTCACTTAAATTAGTTGTATAAACTGTAATCAATTATGTATATGTATTTTAGCTAAGCGGAAATATGTAAAAGTAATAATGTATTTACAGTAATTATTATTTCCATTGTATAGTGAACAAATAAAGTAAAAAGTGAACACAATCTAAACTATAGGTAATTATGCTATGCAGTGCTAAATGAGTGTTTGTTTGTGTGTCCGAGCTTCTCAGGTAAATAGGTAAATATTTTAGATACGTAGAGGACCTGAGATAAATATAGCCTAAGCTCTTCATTTTATTTCTTCAAATCCAGTTTTTAAGGAGTTTAAAAAATCTAGAAAATAATTTTATAAAATTTCATCTTTGAGTTGCACAAGTTTGTGCACAGGGCTGTTCATTTTAAAATTTCAGACCTCTGTGCGGTAGATATCGCGCAACGCTCATGACAGACAGACAAACTCTTCATTTTATTAATATAGCTAGAGAGAACAAATTCAATATTTAAATTAGTTTTAATTTAGTTTAATTATGATACCAATTATTAAATAAATAAAAAAGGTGTTTATTTTTTAAACGTCAATTTATATTATTATGTTTCGAGGCAAAGATTTATCTTATTACCAAACCCTTCCTTCACCTCTGACAAGACATCTTGTGAATGTTGGGAATGCCGGGCCTCCACCGTGGTTCGGATTCCACGTTAAGCTGTAGGTCCTTCATTTCATCTCACAATCACCCTACCACTACACATTAGCGTAAGTGCGTATAGCCCGAACGGGTAGTAAGACGCGGTGCTAATAATAATAATTCAATAATAATTAACATTGGTAAAAAGTAGTAGTACCTTGAGTAATGATGTTTTTCAATATTTTATTTTAAGCTAAAATAATAATCCTGGATTCATTAAAGAGAGGAAATCTACTCCAGTACAAATATAGAAATGGTGCAACTTTGTCCTCAAGACCCACCTTTTCTATTTATGTCATTTCTATTTTCACTAAATAAAGGTAAAACTGATGGCAAGAACTATGGTGACGTCATCTTTTACGCTTTTATTTTGGCCAATTCGTTCGAAAAAATTATTTCCGAAGTTAATGCTACTTTATCACTAATGAAAATGGCAAAAAATTACAAATGTTGTTAAATATTCTTCTTATAAGCTACCTGTACTACCTATTCACACATATATAATAATTATTTTAATGAGGTACCGATGAGGAAGGAAGCATGTTTGGAGGTAATATACCCGCATTTTCGAGGAAGAATATTAGGAAACCATTCAGGAAAAACCACCCTCAGTAGATCTGACCGGAATTAAAACCCTGTGAGGTCGGCTATCAAATACCGGCCGGGCCTAGGAGCGCCCACCAAAGTGACACGACAAAATCACACATGATTTAGCAGTAACATGGAAGAAATAGGACCGGGCATGCAAGTGACTCAAATCACAGTGGAATGATTTAGCAGTAATTCATTTAGTAATAATGTTTGACTCTGATGATGAAGATGCTTTAGCTTTATTTATTTCTTGCTTTGTATGCCTGTTATGCCTTATTGAATTTTGTCAACGATATTATATACAATAATTATGATCGCGGTAAACGACGCTTTTGGGTGCCTCCTTTTTGTCAAGCAAATGTAGAAAAAAGTGCTGCTTTCAATGTTTTAAAGAGTTAAATATGTCTAAAAAAATTCAGCAGTCTTACACAATAAGTAAAGAAACATTGCTGCGAATTAAATTGGTCCGCGACAGTTACTGTCCACCCCCAAAAGCAAGGCCAAATATAAGTCAGGAATGCGTCCTCTGAACCACCGCGACCGGCAGGCGCCAGCACCAGTGATATTTCCACCTCTCAGCAGAGCGCAGTGCAATGAATTATACTAAGAACACATTATAAACAAGGAATAATCCATGGAATTATGTACCCATAAAACATCCGGGTCGCTCTTTCCACCATTCTCATTAGTAACATGAAGTCCTCTCACACTATACGCCCTTACACATCTTCTCCCCCTCACGTTCATAGGTTAAGTGACGCTCCTCCACCCCCACCCGGACAACTGAACCCCCTGGAAAGTTTTTACTCCCCTTTAAAGTAGAGTCCACAAATACTTAGAAAAACTTAATGATTAATATTTTTACTCTTACTACAGTTTTAATTGTATATGTCACTAACAAAATATTAGCTAATTAATATTTTAATATTCACCTTCAAGATACACCGTGTAAAACTTCCAATTGTAAAATTTGCTCTGTTAACATTTCAAATACTGCACTCCCTTTTCCATACATTCACATTATATTGAAAAACAAAGGACGTGACTAGGAATGAGACGAGTAATCGGGGTCCAAGAAAATGAGGCAAGCATTGTTGCTACCACCTGTAAAATTCTACTTGAGGAATCACCCTAAGAAAATAGCAGCTTAAATAGCAGAATATATGTCAGAAGGGGAGTTTGTATCTTAGGTAGGTAGATTTATTACCCTTCCCCCACCTATTATTTCAACATACCTACTTACTCAAAACATTGTTTGCTAACTATGAAAAGTTTGAAAGAAAGGGGTGGGGTGGGGGAGTCCGGACCCTCCTGGAATTTGTTAGCAAGCACCCCCCCTTCCTTACAAAAATGAGATTTCTACAGCATTGTTATCTTCCCTTTTCCCACGCAGCCAATTCTCATTCTCCCTTTTTAGGAAGAAAGAGCTAAAGAAACCACCCGAAACTCTTAGGAAATAAAAAAATACAAGAGGAACCGAACTGAGTAAACAAAGAAAGCCATCCGCATGGGTAAGCTGGAACAGTAAAAAATTAACTAATTTGTCCGTTACATGTGACAAAAAGTGGAGCATGGAGGAACAATCGTCTGACACTGATGTGGCGTGCGACAAGTCACCACTATGTCGCACCACTTTAGTGGTTGCTGACTCTTATATTTACGATGGTTTAGACTGAAGATGTATTTTAGATGTGAGATCACGCGTCAGATCAAAAGCTACGTCATTTTGGCGGGCGGTCCCCATTACGACGTGACATGAGATCTGACGTGAACATTCATCCTTTCAGGGCTACAGCTACCTACCTCTATCCAGAGATGTTTTAGGACTCTAGGTAAAGTAGTCAGTGCCTGGGACAAATTCCCGTATGTGATGGGTATTCTTCCTCCGCTCTATTTTCCCTTTTACTAAAGGTTAACAAGTTTAATACGTTATTGTTACAGGATATATTGGATTTCGTTGTACTGTGCCTAAGGCCTACGGTGGGATTTCCAACCCATTTGTTTCTGAAGGTTATCCAACATAGTGTTCCCTGGAGACTATTTAAGGACATAGTTCTGAATTCGTTAACCTTCAGGAGGGAAAGATAAAGACTTTGCCTAGAAATTGTGCGTGGGTTTCTACGCCCCAAAGAGCCATTCAGAATGTTTGATCTTGAGATCTTCGAAGCGGCAGACTTTCTTAACCTCTATCTAACAGAGTAGAAGGTTGTGGATATCATCTTTGAGAACGTTTCCCCTCTTAACCATAGGAATTTTATCTTCTCCAAACATTCTAATTCTTTGATTGAGCTATATAGTTTAGCAGATAAAATTTAAGATTCTTTTTTCACTGAAAATGACTATTTCGCGTCCTACCCTGTTAGTTATATAGATCGCAAACCCTCATATGTGTCAGGCTCCACTTCTTCGTCTAGGAGTTGTGGGCTGAGGGTGTCTAGTAATCGCTCCCATCCTATGAATAAATCTGTGGCCAAGGCTGCGTCCACTAAGTCTAAGATTGTAATTAACACTGTAGAACCTAGAACATTTGTAAATGGTAATGGAAGGACCACGCTGGTTAGTCAGAAAGCTGTTTTGTTCAGAAAGGTAGTTTGGTTGTCGTAGAATTGAAGGATACTCGTCGTCCTGGGCCTTCCGTATGATTTCATTTTGGCTAATGAATTCGTGTAGGAAACAGGGGCGTCCTTGAGTTTTGCTTCGACAAAATTGTAGTTTAAATTCATTCTCTGTGTTACTGTGCCTTTTTGAATTGAGTTAGGCCTGACTGTAAGGCTCATATTACACGTGGCAGCTTGTCGCATGCAGCTCGTTGACGAAAATGTTAAGAACCACCGGTGTAAGTGAAAGCCCTTATAAGAGGAAACTTCAATTGCATGGTCGGCAATTAGGCAGACAGTTTCCATGCAGTGAAACTGCATAATCAACTTTTAGCTATCCGCTCTCGAGCTGGGGTAGTGTTTAAAATATAGCCTATTACACTATGTAGCTAATTGCGTGCGCATTTACAACTTCTGGTGGGGTACTCCTTCTCATTTGAGTGTCGAGGCTTCTTTTATATAGGTCAGCAATTCATCAAATGAGACTTACAAAAGTATTTTTTTAAATCTTACTGTCCACAGATCTTCAAATGACGTATGACTCTTATCCAGTCTTGAAGATAACATCGTATATACATACATATTTCTTGGCCTGCGTCTTATCTTTTTTTATAAGCAAGGCAAGAAGAAATAATTCCTCACTCCTCGAAGCAATTTTCTCGAGATGGAGCTCATCAATGGTGGCAGTAATTAGTTGCACGTAACAATTTGTACAGCTTCAAGCACCGGTCAACTGGCTGTCAACAAGTTACCCCGTGTAATAGGGCCCTAAGTCACATTTCGGACTCTTATAATATTATTGAATCTCTTATTAAGAAATTTACGGACGTTATTACCACTATGTGAGGAAAGTGCGAGGTGCTATCCTATGACATTGTTGCTTACAATGACTCTCTGTTTAGTTTGGGCCTTATTCCTGTTCCCCCACAAATATGAAAATGTGTATAGAGTTAATATAAGAATTATCCGTATGCTTGCCCGGCGTTCATTACTCCCCGGAAGGGACAGGGACGCATCGTTGATTATATATAGACAAATACAAATATCAAACGTGATGCTAACACCATGCCTGATGTTTAGTCTACCTCAAAACATTTGGGTGGGGCCAGAATTTAAAGTCTTATTGACCTTAATGCTAATTTTTTTACCATGTACACTCACGAATAAATCCAAGAAGTGCATTGCCTGTATGACTCTGACAACTTTACAAAATCAACCATGTGTACTCTGGAGTCTGAATTGGTGGCCAAGCATTGAGTCGGGTGCTTGGTCCTTGGTCATATCCTTGCCAATCAAAGATTTATTCAAGTTTGTCTTTAACTAACTATTGTTTTGATATCTTCGTTCATGTTGTTTGGTCAAACAGTGTTTGGTTTCACCAGGTAACATTGCCTTACATGACTTCTTCTTTAAAGGTAGTTTTGATTTTTCATATATTAGGAACAATTCAAATCTGTTTGATTGTGATATCGTTTATGGTTACTGCTACTTATATATTTGTTACTAGATGTATAAACTATAAGGTATGTTCTTGTGTATTAAAACTATTCTCTAACAAAAAATTGGTTTTTGCCTTCATTCTTTCATATATTTAAATTCTCCCTTTAATTATGGAAATAATCTTAATAAATAAGATGGCCAGTTTTTATTAGTCATAATTAATAGTCGCATTTTGCTCATGAATCAATTATATTATATTAGTCATTATTAATTAATATTTCAGTTACAGTCTAAATTGTTCTTTCCTTTGAACAATATTGCGCTAGTATTTTTTTATTCTCTGAAATCCTGACATTCTACTCTATCTTTCCATATATATTTAATTTTGTTTGTGTACTTCCCTTTATCTTGTTGATGTGAAAAATGGGGCTACATTGCTTCATTATGGTTTAAACAAAACTTAGTAAATATGAGTTTTCGCTTCTTGCCTCCGTTGTTATGTTAAAGTATATTTTTAAAATAGTTTGTGATTATTTTCATTAATCAGGCAACAAATCTGTGTAGACCAAGATAGAATATTGACAAATAAAATTGTGAGTGTTAGTGAATCTGGGAGAACTATGGAAGCGGGTAAGTTTTTTAAATTAGGAAAACTCGAAATTCTAGTGGAAACTATTCTAAAAGTTGTTCGGAGAACATTTCACATATGAGTCGGCCAAGAAAGAAGAATGAGAGGGCGGTAATAGGTAAGGAAGGCTGAGGGGGTTCAGCTATCAGCCTCCCAACTCCCTACTGCCCCCCCCCCGCCCAACTGATTGTAGTTTCCAAATATATAAACAGTGGCAGTTTTAGAATAGCCTATCATAAAAGCATATCATAAATGTCTGTTGTAAATACTTTGTTGTGTGAATGCTTTGGGCTTTGCTAATTTGGTGTGTAATGAATATTAGTGTTAATTGGTTAGATTAGATATTGTACAGGTTAAGCAACTATACTAATTATTATAAATGCTAAATTTTGTTTTCTAAGATAATACTATTAATTCCAGTAAGCAAACAGACAAATCTAGTTTAGTTCCGTTTTTATTTGGAAGAGCATTTTAGAAAAAACAGTTTTTTGTGGCTAATACTGATAACATTTTACCATTTTATTGGTGTTATTTTAAAATACCGTATCTATGATATTTATCTACCATTACTGCTGCAGATCACAATACTTGACATATGAATATTTGAGAATTGTTTATTCCTATCTGAATCTGATTAGACAGGTTCATCGGTAGAGCGCGTTGACTACCCAGGACACTGTGGCATACCTCCAGCATTTTCCCACAAAATAAATAACATACAGAGGTAAGCACCAGAGAGTTATAATTTTATTATCAAAGAAAACATGGTACAACTCAATGGGGGAGTAACACTAATGAGTAATAGAGAAACCACAAGCCAGAAGGGCTGCAAGGCACAAGTGACACCGCCGGGGCCTGAAGGGCCTTACGACAATAATAACAACAGGCGGCTCCTCACTATTAGACTCCTCAAAATGGCGTCTTCAGAGAACAGCAATAAACCCTAACAAATTGGTCTCCAGTTTCATGATAACAAATAATACACAAAATAGCCAATCGACAACATGAGCAGAGAGACAACCCCTTCTCATGATTCGTAACATAGGGTGAGTAAGTTTAAGTATACGTAAGGATTCCTAAACGCTTTAATAGCAAACAAGATGTCCTCAGAAATATAAGTCCTGGGTGGCCCGCGGCCTCGCATTTAATTAACATATAAAGATAGACACTAGCAAATATATAAAGAACTAACCTAACTCTAACACCTAACATGGCGTCCATACAATCATGAACTTTCCCGTTGATTCGCGGTCCCACATTTATCCAACCTTGGCAAGAAACAAGGCGGCAAATATAAATAATCCTCAGACATTAAAGATTTCTAAAATACTAGATGAGACCAAACATCTATAGAGTAAACCTTGCCTTAAGGGCTGACGTAATATATAGTTACAAAAGGCATTAGTCGTTGATATAAATTGAATTTTAAAAGATAGTGATTAAAGCCAAAAAGAATTTGGAATATAGCGTCGAGCCTACAAATGTTAGGCTATTTACCTTCGAAAGCCCAGAGCGTAATGTGTGTCTCTCCTCTGGGCTCACGCCATTATATACATTCTGTGAAAACATGTGTTCTCAGGGCAAGGAACAAACACAATGGGGGGGGGGGGAGTATTCGAGAATAATCTCGAGAACCAATGGGCGTAGTTTGCACGTTGAAAACTATTCCATAGAAGTTTTACTGCAATGCGGCAGAACGACGCGCGCAGACTGAAGGTCACTGTTTCTCGTCCACTTGGGAGGAGAGGTGGGAGGAACCCAAACACACGGCAAGCGATGAGGTACGAACCTCGGTTCAGTCGGGCGTGGATATTGTGGTGACGAGCGTCTCCGGTGTGTATTGTAGTGGAGTCGGGAACGAGTCAAGTTGGGCTGGCCTAGTGAGTGTTATTATTTCTTCCATGTCACGTTGTGACAAGGTTACAACACAAACAACCTCAATCTCTTCCTCCGGCCATAGGTCACCCTTTTCAATACTAATGTGAAATGAAAAAGGAATATAACTAACGTTAAATTGTTTGGATCCTAGACCTAAAACAAACTTGATTGAAATTTGAGTCATAAACTGTAAGATTAAACATAAGAACCACATTGCTTAATTCCTTAAAACAATAATTAAAAATAAGTATCTTCCACGTGGCAAATCAAGTGGATAGCCTGTGTCACATTGGTTATTTTTTCTCATCCTAGCACACAACTAACATTACTATAATACACAGTTTTAAAAATGTATAAATATAGTTTCAATTAAACATTATTTATTATTAACATGTTAAAAGTAACACATAACAAATAATTAATGAACCTCAACGCAGGATAGCGTTTAAAATAATTTTTTCAATCATAAATACACAGTTTACACGCGCTGGTAGTGCTTATATCGACAACGTATCAAGATATCAAGTTTTGTAGTGAAGAGTGAACTATAAAAATAATAAATACCTCAATTCTAACCGTGATTGATAATAAGTGGATCCAACCTAAGAAATGTTCGACTGTGTGAAATAGCTTTTATTTGCTGAAGTTAGTTCACTTTCCCATTTTCAACAGCTAATTACGGATAGTATTTCGTCAAATTGAGTGAGCGAGCTCTATTTTTGAAATTAATACAAAATGTTTTACGTTTATTAAAAATGTGCTATAGTGGCGCTAGCTTGATGGGACTACAACGTAGCGTAAAAAAATACAATTTCTTGCACCCCTAAGATTATCCACAATGGCATAGAACGCTGGCTCACTCAATAAAATCCATTTTAACATTAGCCTAGACCAATACCTTCAATTTTTATCAAGTAAAACCTGCCTTAAACGGAATCGCAAGGGCCAAAGAAATGTTTCCGTTAAAGTCAGGCTTCCGTTTAATGAAGGTGTACTCTAAAAACTCAAACAGAGACATGCACGTAACTGGGATACAAATCATAAAATAAAATACCGTACTCATTAATGCACAGTATTAATTGTTAATACTATAAATGAACAAATGGAAACAGTACACGGAACAGAAAAACCTTACTCCCTTTGTCTTTATTTTTTAAAGTATTCGAGCAGGGGTTTCTGCACACAGTTTCCTCTCGTGGCTGTCTGACTTTCCACAAATAATTCAGCCTTAGAAATCACATTAGAGGTGTGTTTAGACTTATGCCTCCTTTCATGCAACAATATATGTACAGAGGCATACTTCTTTCGGTGCGTCTTGCCTCTTGATTCTTGCCTTATACAACCCGAGCTGTTTACACTTTTGCATCTCTTTCCACGCGTTAGAGATGTCGTCGCGGGAAGTACTTGCTTCATCTATTGTCATTTTACGTCGTCAAAAGAAACAAAAGCGTCGTGAGTTCAGGATGAGTCAGTTTTTAGAATCACGTTCATTAAGTACAGGAATACTATCCAAAGTGCGCAAATTAGATAGAGGTCTATTGCAATAAAGTTAAATTCCCCCCATACTACGTATAGTATTGTCAGTTCCATATTCTAAACCCCACTGAGAATACTAAGGGGGTGTTTCATAAATAGTTTTTCACTCTTTCTCCAAACTAATACGTACATAGGAAAGAAGGAGGATTGATGGTGTGGACAAGGTAAATTATTTCGTTACTAATGCATGCAAAAAGGTAAACATCACTTCACTAATTGGCTGTATTGATACCAATAAGTTGGTGAAGTTTGGTGCCATTTCTGGTAATATTGTGAGTGCAATGATTCACAAGATGTTTTACTACCAATAGAGAAACTTTTTTCTTCTTTAATATATCAGTATTTTTATTGTACTGCTTTACTATTTCATGAAATCCTAATAGTTTTTTAATTACATTATGTAGAAACATATTGTAAAAAGTAGTTCAAAAAGCTTTGATTATTTATTTCTCTTGACATAACATTTTTCGCAAACATAATGATGGAGCTAGTGTAGACAAGATAAGTGGGAGTCACTTTAAACAAGTCCACACAAAATTCAATACTGGTATTTAATCATTTTAGGTCTATGTTCCTCTTGTTACTTTTAGGATGGTTCGTACTTACCACTGAAAAACTGATTACACTAACTTATCTGAAGAAGCTATCAACGATGCTTTAAAATAAATAAATGTTGACAACAAATAAATCAGGTCGATGGTATTAAAGTACGATTTTAACAAGTCAATATCACATAAAAGCTTGGAAAATTACAAATCCCAAAGTTTTGAATTAGAACCTGGGCATATTAGGGATGAAAACAGAGTGAGAAACATTACAGTTCAAGGTTGACATACATTTAGAGGCCGTCAAGTGTTTACAGATCAAGTAGAGCAATTGTTTGGTTGGTGTTTGATCAAAGCCTCAAAAATCCACTACAGCTTGACCTATATTCAATTAAGAAAATGAATGTCTAGGATTTACACCAACACCCCAGAAAATAATGAATTGGAATATAAATTGGAAGAAAAGTAAAAGAAAAACTTAAGGAATAGAAAGCCCAAGGAAGGAGATAAATCACTTTGACAGAGCAAAACTTAGATTTTAATCGAAATCCGGCTGTCAGGAGTTCCGACTGTGGCTCTAATTCAGATTCTGAATTTGGATTTGAAGAAATTACCTCAAGGAAAAGTGAAAATTAATTTAAATTACCTGAATTTACAATACTGGATGTAAGTGACAAAATAGACATGGATGATTATATCTTTTGATTAAATTTACAAAAATAAATAAAGTTTACTTTGTGGTTCAGCTTGTTATCCCTGCAATGCGGCTTCAGGGTCACTGTTTTTTTCTAGTCAAAGTCCAGTCTCCGGGTGACGTTTGTTTCTAGGCGTCAATCTCGCGGGTCCAGTGGGTGGGGGTAAGGGAGGGAGATGGGGAGAAAACATAGGCGGGTTCTGGGGTGGCTAGGGTATGCAAATTGAAACCCTCAGGACTAAAAGGGAAAATTGGAGTAGGTGGGGGTTGGATGGTCGGTGAGAGGGTAAGACGAGGGGAGGAATTTGCAAACGCGGGGGCAGGGACTCTTGGAGATGCTGGAGCGGAGTGTTGGCGTTCGGGGGTCTGGTGGTTGCAGTCGGGATCGTATAAGATGGGTCCACGGGTGGAGTATTGTTTGTTTGCCGCTGTCTTCTTTAGGGTCTTCTGTCGGTGGGCCTTGTCGGCGCGGCGGGTGTATCCCATCCCGTGAGGTTACAGTCGGAAGAGACGATCAGGTTGAAGGGTGAGAGGACAGAGTCCCAGACACGTAGTCCCAGTGGGAGGTGTGGATAAAATCCGGACAGCGTGAGTTGCGGTGGGAGGCAAAGGAACTGTCCCGGCAACGTGAGTCGCGAGGGGAGGCAGAGGAACAGTCCCGGCAATGTGAGTCACGATGGGAGGTAAGGGATAGTTGCGGAAATATAGGGAGTGACAATGAAAATGCTCTTTCCAAAATAATGACAATTTATTAATGCTCTTTGCAATGTGGTTCACCTGGGTAGGGTCACCACTAAAAAACAGCTCCAGAAATCACCGTGTTATATATCCTCCACTGCTGCCTGGCTTTGTCCAATGGAGAAAACAGGGGCTTCCCATTGGTGCGGGAAAACGTGAGCTACAGTGTCCATCAGGTGAGCCAATAGCGAGAGCTGGTGCTGTGCACTGAGGTGGAGTATTGTTCCCTCGTTTGCCTTGAACTACTCACTCTGAATGTCAGAAGCGACTTTCAGAAGGGGTAGGCGGCTTGTTTATGCCTAAAGTACCAATCTGTAGTCAGATATCATAACCTATAATTCTAAAAGTGTAAATTGGTTGTGAAGGGAAAATGGAGTTGGAGGGTGAAGGTTTGTATGTTGGGAGCGACAGTGTTAGTGTGAAGTTGCTAATTCGAGCCATCGTACACTGTGAAGTTGCTAATTCGAGCTATCGTACACTGTGATGGAAACATAAGCGCAGTTAGGCCCGAAGTGAGTTTGGTGTAGTGTGTAAGTAAGATCTAGTCGAGCTGAAAGAAAATACATAAAATTAAATTAGACACTAAGCGAACATGGCTTTGATGAAAGTGCAGGTGTGAAGAAAAATGATTCTAGCTTATGGAGAAGTGTGGGGATGAGGACCCAAGGATTTGGTAATGCTGAGAAACAGGAGTGGTTAGTAGGAAGGAGTTGATTGGGAAGGTGTGTAGGTGTTTTGCCCATTCGAGCCGGGGCTTCTTGTATTTCCTTGGCTCTCGGATGTCGTACTGGCCGAGTCTTCTAACTATGGCGTTGTCTTCTACCTCACGGGCTTGTTTGTAGAATTTGCCACCTCGCTGCCGGAAGATTTCTTGTAGAGTCGCACTACCGGTGGTAGCGTGTATGTGTGCATTGTTAGTTTGAGTGTTCACACCTAAGATACACCTAAGTACTTTGTTTTGCACTACTTGTAGAGTATCTAGCACTGAATCGGAAGCATACCCCCACGCCTCACATCCGTATACCAGAATAGGTTGTACTAAGCTTTTGAACAGCAGCAGCTTGATGTTGTTTTCCAGCACTGGGCTCTTGAACAGGCCGTAATTTGCAATGAAGGCCCCCATTGCCTTTTTCCTTGTGTAGACTACGTGCTCCTTCCATGTGAGTTTGGAATCTAACATCACCCCGAGGTATTTCATTGACTTATTGTATGGGATAGCCTCCTCCAACACAACAAGCTGGGGTGGGACTTGGGGTCTCCTCTTCGTAATTATCATGGCTGTCGATTTCTCTGCGTTGACCTTTATCCTCCATTTTTCCAGCCAAATGCTAAACTCGTCGAGGTACCGCTGCAGGTGGAGATGAGCGTACTTCACGTTCCTGTTGGCAATGTAGAACAGAGTATCATCTGCGAAGAGCCGAGTCTTGATCATCGGGTCCGTGGGGATGTCAGCAACATACACAGTGTATAGGAACGGTAAGAGTGCCGACCCCTGCGGCACCCCCGCCCTGATACTATGAAGAGGCGACCTTTTACCTTCCATATTGACTTGAAAGTGTTGTCCAGTTAGAAAGCTCTTGATTAGATGTACATAAGCCCTTGGGAAATTGGCCTGGATCAACTTGTAAATAAGGCCGGCGTGCCAGACCTTATCAAACGCCTTATCTACATCCATGAGTACAGCTAGCGTGACTTCCCTTTGAATAAAGCTCTCTGTCATGTCCTCCACTAGGCTCAGGACTGGGTGTACCGTTGAATGGCGGTTCTGAAATCCAAATGGGATGTCGGGGACAATTCGATAATCTCTCCCAAAGGCTTTCAATCGCTGCAAAATGATTTTCTCAAATAGTTTCCTACACTGCTAAGCAGACTGATGGGCCGCCTTTTCTGCGGGAATTTGCAGTCCTTGCCTAGTTTGGGCAATGAAACGACGTCAGCAACCTTACACGCCTCCGGGAATGTAACCTGCCAGTAATGCCGCTGAAAACATTCTTGTTAAGAGCTGGATTACACATTCCGGAACGTGTCGCAACATCTCGTTCGAGATCCTGTCATGACTTGCCGCTTTCCGTAGCTTCAGCTTTTCCACCTGGTGGGTGACTTCATTTCTGGTGATAGGGGGCGGTAGCTTTATAACAGGATCTGCTAGGTATACCCCAACCGCTCTTTTTACTGTCCCGGTAAACTCTTCATCTTGGGGCTCTGAGTTAGCCTTGAACTGGTCTTCAAGTGATTCCGCAATGGCCTCTGCCTTGGCCTCTCCCCGGTATTTCAACCCCCTCCTTCCATGGATGACCGTGGTCCCTGCCTTTACTTTCGTACCTTTGATCTGTCTCCTCACCTTCCACGCGTTGGCATCCCCAGCCAAAGTGTTCGCTACATACTCATTCCAGTTGGTGATCTTCAGAGCTTTAGCCTTTCTACACACAAGAGCTCTTAGCCTACTGTACTCTGCACGATTACTCGGGTCCCGGTGATGCGGCCATTCCCTGCGCGCTTCCCTCTTCAGGGCTATCAAGTAACTCAGCTCCGGGTCGTCCCTCTTCAACACAACCGGTGGCGTCTCGAATACAGTTGTCTCTCGGTATGCCTTCGAGTAATGTGGCTGTCAGAAGAGTGATGGAACTGTCCACTTCTTCCGGGGAGTTTACCTCCATGTTCAACGGAACTGCATCCGTGAATACCCGCCAATACTCATCCCATTCACTCCTGGGGATCTTCTTCCTAAGGTACGATAATCTTTGGTTTATCTTCAGGGCTATCCTTCCAAAGACCGGGAGATGGTCGGAGTCAAGTTCGTTTAAGGCTTCGAGTTCTTCCAGAAGCGTATCTAGATCCGTCAGGACGACATCCAGAACATCGGGAAGATTCCTTTAATTGGATGGGTAGAACGTCGGCTCGTTAGTCGACTAGGACTGTGTAGTTCTTGATTGCTGCCTGGCCAGCCAGTGTCCGACCTGCCTGATTGGACACGCGACTGTTCCAACTCGTATGTTTACAGTTAAGATCTCCCACTACGAGGAACTCCTTTGGTTAATGGGACCGCAGGGCTTCTGTAGACAGCGGTAAACACTATCTGTTTCCGCCCTGTAGGAGTAGCTATCGAAGTGGATTCAATATAGTCCATAGCCGGTAAAGTCGTTTGATAGTGTACAAGGTTACTGCGCACCAACACGGATGTGCCCCCTCTCCGGCCAGCTGTCCTATCGTTGCAATACATCTCGTATCCGTAGAACCACGTCTTCTTCTGTTCCGATAGGTGGGTCTCACAAATCAATGCTACATCGACTCCATACGTAACCAGAAATTGTCGAAACTCAGGTTCTTGTTGGGCTATGCCATTTGTGTTCCAAAACAGTATGTTCAATGTCTCTTCTACACCTCTTCCCTGATCAGTTGCCATCGCAGAAGAATTCGGTTGCAGCTTCCAGAAGAAGCATTGCTTTTGTTGTCTTGTCTGGAGCATTCTTCAGCCGTACGAGGCACTTCCTAAGGAGTTGAAGTAAGCCCACCACGTTGATTTCCTTGAGAATTTGGAGAAGGTCCTTCAAGTCCAAGGATTCTTCCGTGGAACGGTTTTCTTGTTTGTCCTTCTCGGCAAGCTTCTTGACGACCCAACTGTAAGATTGTTGATTCAATCCAACATATGCCGCTGATGTTGGTTGGCTAGCAGAAGATTGCTGGCCAGTTGAGGGTTTGCAATTCCCAGCCACGTGGGCAAGAGGGCTAGACACTTTACTTTCCCCCTCTTTTTTCTTTTCTGACACCTGGTTTTCCTTCTCCAGCTCTCGTAGGTAAATAGGGCAGTTGCGGTAATTTGCTGCATGCTGTCCCTTACAGTTTACGCATTGTGCTGGCGTTATTTTCTGTCTTTTCTGGCACTCTACCGTCAGATGACCTCCTAGATACTTGACGCAGCGTGGTTTTTGGGCACAGTAGTTTTTAGAGTGTCCAAAGTGTTGGCAGCGGTGGCACTGAAGAATTGTACTCTGTGAAGCACGATACTCCTCAATCTTGACTACAGTATGATTGATGACCGGTACCTTAAAGACCTCACCCACCCCTTCTGTCCTCGCCAAGGTGCAGACAAATATTGGTAGGGGTCTCGGTGTCCCGGATTGTGGAGATGATTTCGAGTATAACTGTCTCACATCGGTCGGCGTGAATCCCTTGTTCTCAAGTTCCGCCTTTATGTCTGAGCTGGGCATACTTGCGTGAAGGCCCTTGATAACAGCCTTGAAGGGCTTGTCCTTGGGAAGTACATACATAAAGTGTTCTAACGTGTTTTGTTTGAGTAGCTTTAACAGGGAGGAGTAATCCCTGAAGGAGGTCGTGACCACCTTAATCCCCTGTGCAATACAATACACCTTGTAATCGTCTTGCAAGCTACTGTTTAGGAGCTTTATAACATTGTTGTATTGTGTCGCGTTCGTTACGACCACCGGAGGGGTCTTTATACGCCACGGGGTGGAACTTTCCTTCATGCCTCCACTTGGTTGCCCCGTTTGACTGGTCGCTGTTTCATCCTGTAGGCTAGACAAGCTAGCAAACTTATTGTTCACTTTTATAGCCTTAGACTGCAGAACTTCCTGTCCCGGCCTGGTCCTGAGCTTCCGCTTGAGTCCAGAGATTGGCTCAAAGGTTTTATCGGTTTCTATTGATAGTATTGTATTGGTGTTGGATGGACCCCCTTCCTAGCCTTGGTCCTCCATTTCTTCATCGTCCGTTCCTTCAAAGTCTACATCCGAGTTGGAGGACATTCCCTCCTCTTGACGCGTCCCTTGCGGTATACCACTCTACCCGACTTCAGTCGCACGGAATATATCGCCAAATAAACAAAATAAACCTAATTCCACTCGACGTTGTAAAACCAAAAAACGCACTCGACTGCACTGGCACTGGCTCGCACTGGCACTGACTGTCGATGCTGACTCCGAAGTCGAAGTCAAGTCGAAGTCAAAATAGCATGCTCTGATGCTCCCTGAAGGGGAACACGAGAGCAAGTTCCAACACGTACCGACCTATTGGTCACACCGTGTGGTTAGCAAAAATTTAAAAACTGTTTGTCGCGTTTCGCGAAGTTCTGAAACAAAGAAACAGATATTACATATTATTAGTAACATTGGGGGGTAAGAAATTTGAAAAACCGAACAAGGTTTTGTTTTTTTAGAGTTACGTGCGGAGACACTCAATAGCGAGTGCTGGCGCTGTGTACTGAGTTGGAGTCATCGCGGATGGCTCAGAGAACATGGACTGTAGAGGGGGGTCTAGGCAGTAGAGAGGGTGGGTGGCGCGGCCGGTGCAAGTGCGGAGGAAAGATACAAGGACCGACTGAACAGTGAGGCACATCAAGCTTAGTGCTAGATATGGAAACACTCATTTTGATATATATATATTAGGAGAAAGATATAACTTTGTTTATCCTATTATTGATGATTTATCTTCAGTAGACAGGAAAGATATTGTTATCAAATTGCTTCCTCCATTTAACATAAAGGACACAGCCAGGGTTTCCAGTTAGTTGACATTTTGTAGTCGACCTTTATCTTTACTGTATATTGAGCCCTAGACTTGTCGATTATGTTCATTGTTCTGCAAATTGCATATTCTATGAACGCCCCTTTCCTTTAACTATATTGATTCTGGTGCATATCCACTGCATCTCTATGTTTATGTAGTCTCATGGAGAGAATTTCCTCTTGAAGTTGTTCACGTCTGTTTAAGAGACATTTCGGTCTATATGATTTAGGAAGCAGGGGATCCTCATCCTCCCCCTTGCTCAGAATGACTATCTCAATTTGTTTCCATATGCTGGGTACTCTTCCTTGTACTCATTCATGAGCTGGGGAGGGGGGAAGAGATATGGGGCAATTTGTTACACTTCTTGTTGCAACACATCGACTTCATGGCAACAGGTCCTGTGACTTCGTTCTTCTTCATTGCATTATTGGTCCTCCTTACCTCGGTCTGGGCTACCAGATCCCCATATATCTCGTTTCTATAGTCGTCTTTCATTATGTGTCTCATTGTCCTGTGTTGTTCATCTTTGTATTCTTCCGTGTCCCTGGGGAGTAATGTCTCAATGAAGATGATTGACGGATTCTTCTCAGCATGACATCGTGCTTCCATCGAGTCTCTGTGGTGTTGAAATTGAGTCTTGGGGCCTCATTTATCCAGTAACTCTTTTGAAAAGAACTCCCCACAAATTAATAGTTGGCTATTCCTTTACATACTACTCCCAGCTCACTTCCCTCGTTGTTACAAGACCCATCTCGAAGGCTTTCTTTTTCTCTATATACACTTCCAATATCCTCTGGCTTTCTTCTCGTTCTGTACATCTCTGGTATCTCCTTCTTGTCTTTCTTGCGTCTCCATACACTCTTTGTATAGGGTCATTTCATGATTAGTTATTGACCTTGTTCTTCTACCTTTACAAAGGTATTGTCACTTTCATGGCTGCTTGCAGAGCCTGCGGTAGTTGTTTGGCTTTAATGTTGGCATTGTCCCCGTTTGTCACTGGTGTCAGAAGTACAAGTTCTCTTCTTAGCCTTTCCCAGTCAGCTCTCCTTATTATGTGATTCTTCCGTGTCCCTACATTTCCTCATTTTCTTGTCTCCTTTTGTGGTCAGCTCAAAATAGATGAATGTGGTCACTGACTGTAGCATTGTTTAGTACCACCCATCTTTGTATGAGGTCTGCAGATTCAAGGTTTCAAATTATAACATCGATGTTAGGAAATAAACAAGCTTTCTCTGCATATATGATCGGGTTATTTGATTCATTAAAAAGATCCAGCTACCTAGCATATAGGGTTTCCTCAAAAGCTTTCCTTTTCTTAACTGTTTTCGAGCTGTGACACATCGGGGACTTTGCATTGGCATCACAGATAGAGATCTGCCTGTAATCCCCCATACGCAGTATCTAATTCCTCTATCGTTTCCAAATATTCTTCAATATTATTGGAGGAATGAAAATACAGGTTTGTGAGTATGAATATACCCATGTTCGCTCTAAGCTACACATATGTTAAGTAGATATTGCTAAGCTGATGTATTTTGTTGGTGGTTATATTGTTGTTCAATATTACGATGATGATCTTTGGGTATTCTACTATATAGTTCCTGCAGGTATATGACTTCTAGCTCGGTCCATTTCCTCTGCGAGCTTCTGAAGTATCATAGAATTTTTTATTATTTTTTAATACTTTTTTTAAAATTTCCAGTCTTTTATTTGACAAAACTCGGATCAGACTCAGCAAACGCCCTAAGTAGACGAGATGAACTCAACACTCACAACAACCATCACTCAACACTGCCGAGATGAACTGTAGATTGATCGTTGCTGACTTGACGCTAACATGTGACAAGGACTGTTTCATGGGGTCCCCCAACGCTGAGTCAGAAGTTGTTTGGTATTCGATCGAATAGCGCTTGTAAAGCTTAAAGTATAATTTTTAAATCAAATAGAGGGATGATTTTAGCTATGCCAATTTTCTAATGTTATTTTAAAATAAGTTTTATACATAACAAAGGAGGGCCTATTTAGTGAAAGGATACCATTGAAAGTCCGTTCAGTAACAAATAGGAGCATAAACTTCCACGTGGCTTTGCTTACATCAGGTCTCAGCTTAGGATGAATCAATAATAAGTTTAATCATACCTTATTTACTTTGCCACTTCCTACAAACCGTAAAGGGGGATGACCCTTTCACTCTTTGCCACCCTCTACCCTGAGATGGCACTCAAAGCATTCCTACTCAGGTGGTGGGTCCACATTTTCAAAGGTCGACCCTCACAACTCCGGAGATAGCCCCAGAGAATCTGTACTGACTTCTGAATACCCACCACTGGCATTCCTTGCAGAATGCTTGACACAAGCCCCTCGGGAAGGTCCCAGCATCGGGTTTCCAAGATAAATACCCCCAGCGCAAACAACCAGATCGGTTAAATGTTCTATTTAGTCGGTGTGACTTTTACAATTGGGTCGACTTAACCGTCACAGCCTACCTCCTCTATCCGGGCTAGGGACCGGCTACTACAACTAAAGAGCTACTTTATTCACTCCCCATCTACCCCAAGAGAAGCTACCAGAAGAGGACTACTTCGAATAGCTTTTTTTTAAGCATCGCGTCTTACTACAACTTTAGGTTGGACGCAAATAGCTTATTGTGACTTGCAGTGACCAGGGAGTAGTTCACGTGTGGACGCTCGCGGGAAAGGTTGACGTTTTGTGGCACCACGCTGTGGCTTGAAAGGGGCTCGTTGGAAAAGGTACTAAAGACTGGACTACTGAAGACGATGTTCTAATTACGGCCGGGTGTGCTAAGCATAGTCGTTCGCAACATAGAGTGTCCACAATACGGAATGCTCCTCGGAGTGAGGGGGTGCAAGATCATTTGGCTTAGTGAAGGAAAGAGAGGGGAGTAAGGAGTAGACATTTCAAGTATAATTAATATTATTTGTACTCATCAAACAAAGACAACCTACCATATGTTGCTTATAAAATTCAACAACTAAAGAGCGTTTAGCCAGAATGGGTAGTAAGACGTGTAGAGGAAACCCTGTCGGCCTGTTCAGTTATTTTTAAGACCTGTTGAAAATCAAACAGCTTATATTTTCATCCGACCTGTCAGGTGAAACTGATTATGTAGTGGCATTCACAGATAAGGCCGTTGGTTGTTTGCTCTGGAGCGTTACACGTGTATGTCAACTATTCAATTAGTAATTCAATAATACGTTTAGTAGTCCAATAGTTTATTAAGTGTAGTTAAATTTGTATTCTGATTAATTATCAATCAGATATAAAATATAAGTTTTAATTTTCAACCTTTAATTTTATTTTTTACTTTTAAAATATGATTTAAAGTAGTTTTTTTAAAAATAAAGTGTTTACTACGGAAATGGCAGCTCCAAAAGAGTACATTATTAAATTAACAACTGCATTTTTTGGAAATATATAAAAATGAAACCTTCCTTTAAAATGTCTAAAGCAAAGAATATTCGGATCAGGCACGGAAAGCAGCATCGTACGGCAGATTAGCACAATTGCTGAAGACGGTAGACCCCGGGGAAAATTGCGAGACAGGGAAAAAGAAAATAAATAATCTGCATAGCAATTTTAGGAAAGAACGAAAGAAAGTTACTGCAAAAAGATTAAAATATAACTGTGATATGATGACAGTTGAACCTGAATAGTGTAGGGGCAGTAGACCTGTCAGGCCAGACCGAACAGGCGTCACCGTTGGATGGACCTGTACGTGTAGGGTCGGTTTAAGCCCTTCTCTCGCAATAGACTAGACTGCTGAAGATGGGAATGTCATGGTTCGATCCCGGAAGTGTACTGAAGGCGGTCTGTCCAAATGGTTTTCTACCCTCCATCCACGCGAGTGTGAGCACAATTTCTCTAAATTTAACTTTCATCATACCTAACACATTGTTGTTATTAGTACATAGGCGTATAACCCTAACTGCTAATAAGATGTGGCGTCAAAAAAATAAACAACTAAAGCTTACTTCAAAAAATACAAACTTCTAAACTGATTAATTTATTAACCATCAATAATTGGTGACCTTAAGAAAGTAGGTATCTGTATTTTTATTATTTTCAATCTATCTGTGGAAGTATTGCACTGTTCTAAATATAGTTTCAAACATAATATATTATTCCTTGTGCTTAAATTAAAAAAAAATATATTGCGGTGTCAACGGAAGGACTCACCCCGGGCGCACAATACTTTAGGTACGCTTCTGACGCGCCTCGGTGGGGTAGTTAGCTAACGCGGTATTTTCATGTTGAGCTGGACTGCCATGGACGTAGAGATCAAGTTTCGAATCTCGCTCGGGTGAACTGGGGTGGTTTTTCCTAAGTAGTTTCCACTCTACCTCCACGCAAATGCGGGTTCACTTCCTCCATAATCAACATTCCCCAATCCTAACCCATTAGTGTAATTAGTACTCAAGTGTATAACCCGAACTAGTAGTAAGACGCGGTGCTAAGTATGATGTACGCCTCTGAATACAATCTGTATTTTAAAACTCACATGATTAAATTAAAGCACAAATACACGGTTTTGGACATCTGGGTGTGCCTGGGGCTTTCCTAAAATGTTTTCTACTGTAAGAATTTTAATTCTGTCAATTTATATTTTATCTAGCTATAATTTATACTTAGGTAAATATTTATTTTGTTTCATACTACTTTTAATTAATGCTAGTTAATTGCATTTTGTCGAAGGAAGCACCCATAATGGCCGCACTATGCTTGGAGGAAATAAATGGACTCCAGCATTGGGGGAAGGGGATAGAGAAAAGAAGAAGGTTTTGTTTTTGTTTGGGAGTTTTGGTTTTTTCTGAGCATTGTTGAAAAAAATAGATAATGAAAAAACAACAACTACAAGACGGGGGTTAGTGAAAGCAAAAGGAAAAAGAAAGGTTTTTTTTGAAGAAAGTTTAGTAGGAATACCTTTACAACCCTAGCATTATCAACCAAAGGATTGATGGTACGTAATATAGCAGCAGACAATGGTTAATACATGTGAGTTATTCAGATACAGAAACTGTCTCCAAAACAGAAGCTACCACCAGACTACATAATAATCTGTTTGTAAAAAAGATTTACTCAAGAACGTAACTTTACTGTTTTGGGCCAGTATAATGACTTCGATAAATGCAATAACTTTATTCAATATTTATTATTCCTATTAACCACTGACTAACCTCGTTGAGGAAATTGATTGTAATGTATATAGATTTAAGGAGTTAAAATTGTTTAGTAAGTAAGCTTTAGTCTAATAAGTCAGATTAATCAATAAGGGTACGTTTTTGTCCAACATGACCCAGAGGTTCTGAGATATCGAGTCCCTGCTCAAATTGTCTGTAATAGTATTTTTATAATATTTTTTTTTAACCCCGAGACATTAAATGGTTCTTGTTGTAAATTGTCAAAGCTTGATTGTGAACCCAAATATTATAAACCTTGAGTTAAATTTTAATATAAAAATTTACAGTGGCTTAAATAGAGTGGCTTTCAATTAATATACAAATTTACACTACTCTCCTCCATCCAAATTTGTATATACTTACATCTTTCACTTTAGCTTAATTGATATGCGTTCAGTCCAAATGTCTGGTAGTTAAATATATATTAAAATGGGTTTTAACTGTATTGTACTATACTTATTATAATTTTACTAATGCTCTAAGGAATATAAATAAAGATACTTACTTTATAGTAAAAATGTATTTAATCTACATTAATTAACACACTCGAGTGTTGCAGACTTGAATAAATAACTATGTTAATGGGAATGTACAGTGAAATTCTCCAAAGTTGTAAAGGATAAACCATCCTTGATTAGAGGATTTTAAAAGTCAATTAAAAAACGTCTCTTGAAACAAGGCCTCGAACTATTATTGATAAGTAGACGATACTATTACAAAAGTTCCATATTTCAGCTTAATATAACTTTCCATGAAAACATGTTTCATTTCTTGGGGTGGATAAGGGATGTGAGTATAAAGAAAACTCAGATTGTTAGATTGTTGACACCTGAATGTTGGAAGACTAGAAGAGACAATTCTATGTAGCAACCAAATAAGAAATTGTAACTTAGTTACACTACACTGTATCTCTGTAAATATTAATTGTGTATAAACAATACTTTTGATAATATATCTAATACACTAAAGCAAATCTGTGTTATCTTAGCAAAATGTTTCAATATAAATAGACCCCTACTCTCTTTGGCATACTTGGGATACCAAAGTAATCTAAGAAGCGGGGGAAGGAAAAACCAACGAACGATTGTTTTATTTACATGTGATTGAGTTTTTTGTTGTTGACAAAACTCTCAAAATTAAGCGCTTATCTATTTGCATATTTTTTTTCAATGTGCAAACCAAAGTGCCTGAATGATACGACCGCAAATTATTATTGTATACATAGAAATGCCTTCAAATCTTTTAAACAAAACTACAAATATGGCACCAGAGATTCTTATAGCTTAGTTTCACAATGTTGTAACATCTGACATAAAATGTGAAACTACCGTAAAGGAGCTGTATGTTAATTTTGGAATAAGTTTTAATTTATCCGTGTAATTTACATCAAAATGTAACAGATACAAGAAGAATAAATACCACACACCAACACTCGTAAAAGAAGAATAAAAAATAGTTGTCTAGAAGGGGCGAGCATAGATGGAGCCACTGGATGTGTGTGTGTGTTAACCGAAGCAGCAGCCCAGTCGCTCGTGGTATGCAGTAGTAGTAAGGTCGATACCGCCGAGTAAACGATACGCTCCTTTCACGAGTCGCCTCGCCTGCTTTAGCGCTAGTATCGCATTCACGCTCAACTGCCGCGTGTTTATAAACTGCAGTTAATATATGACGCAATAATGTATTCTTCAATACAGTGAAAACTACTTTTCTCATAGCTTGAAAAGTTTCGAATTACGAAATGATCGAGATGAATGTTGTAAATATTCTTTTTTAAAGCACTGAAATAGTATTGTTTTGAAAATGTTCTTTTGCAAACTCCTAAAGTAGCAAACTTTTAAAATTTAAAAAGCAGGCTACAATCATAGTAAAGTGTTCGTAAGCGTAGACATTCTATTTTCAAATGTTAGCAATCCTTGTCACCGCAATGTCTAAGTGTAGCAGACGTATTGTTAACGCTGCAAGGACAGCAATAAGTGGTTTATTGTTGTTTAGTGTTGTTCTAACAGTGTATTTGCCGTGTGCTACTTCGTTCAACGTGGACACGGAGAACTACGTGAAGCACCGCGGGACGGCCGGCTCAATGTTTGGTTTTACCGTCGCTGAGCACCGAGAGAGAAGTGAGAGCTGGTAAGTTTACTCAAGGTCTATGCTTCTATTCTCTACATCCACACTTTCTTAGATATATATAAAGGAATACAAATACCTCGTCAAATGTAATGTGCACACTTGTTTAATTATTTTAATTGCCGAACACACTATTTGATATGCATTATACTTCCACCCGATAATAATGTTGTTCGCTAAATTAACAGTAATCAAATAATTCTTATACCCTACCATTACATTTTAGAGGCTTCGCATTTCCGATAACCTGATATTTGATTTGGATTATCCCCGATTATATTCTGAAAATTGAAAAATGACACCTGGACACGGGAATCGATATCTAGATCGAGTAATCCTCACTAAAATGCAAATGCATAAATAATAGCTTTGGCTATTTGATTCATTATCCCCTATTAGTTGTTACAGATGTGTATTTGCCTTTAGAGAATTGTTTTAAACTATGACGGAAGGAAACGTTAGTAAAGGTTTTTGTACATAGCCCCCCTAAAAAAATTTTTCCCGGCACCACGTCTTACTCCACGTTTTGTTTGTACGCATATGTACTTATACTGTTAATGTGTTAGGGACGAGGAAGGTTAAATTAAGAGAAAGTGTATCCACAATTTCGTGGAGGTAAAGAGGAAATCAATTTGGGGAATACCACCCACCACACTGTCAAACATAAATCGAACCCCGATCTCCCGTCATCGGCAGCCCAGTCTCTTGCGAGAGTGATGCCTTAGACCAGGTGTGTCTCCTCGTTTGATCGCAAGGGCCCCATTGAATATTAAAAATACTGAATAGGACACATTTAAAAGAAAAATTATTTATTTCCATTACCTCAAGTAAAAAGAAGTTCAACGTGGTATTTTATTATCACAAAAATAAAAGAGTAGGTCGTATATGAAAATATATAAAGACTCCTTGCGAAACTTTCACACATTCAACCTTCCCCTCCCCACCCAATTTTTTTAAGCCCTTTTGTTTGGTTGTTGAAATTAAATACTCAGCGAAGTGTATACACAGAAGTCGGTGACCTAGTGGTCTAGGGGTAAGGTGTCAGACTTCTGTGCTGGCGGCCGGGGTTCAATCCTCGGTCCCGGCACAGATTTATCTGATTACCAAACCCTTCCTTCACCTCTGACAAGACATCTTGTGAATGTGAGGAATGCCAGGCCTCCACCGTGGTTCGGATTCCACGTTAAACTGTAGGTCCTCCATTTCATCTCACAATCACCCTACCGTTACACATTAGCGTAAGACGCGGTGCTAATAATAATAATAATAATATACACAGAATAGCAAAGAAAGTTTGTTTTCGGTAACTGATACCAAAATATTGTTAGATTTTTCTTTTAACTTACATTTTAAACAAACAACGTGTTTTAACGTAAACTGAGATTGTTATGTCGGACGTCGATAAAAAAAACTCCTATCCACTGATACCTTTTTCATCGCTGTAGGCTTTGTATTAGTTGAGAAAAAGGGATGTTGACACAGAAATAATATATAGGAATTTTACCAAATGTGTGACACATTATATTTGCAACAATGCTGTTAATGTCGTGTTAAAGTCAATTATCTTTGACAAAATATGCCAAGATCTCGGGTATTTGGCTTGGGTAGAGAACGTTAACGCTTCCTTTTGAGAAAATATTTTTCTTACAAAAAAATCTTGCAATGTTATTTATTTTACAAGACACGGAAAAAGCGTTACCCATTAAAATATTTTGATAGGTTAATTAGCACAAGTTTGACATGCCCCTCTAGACCAAACCGGCTGGATATATTATGGCAGTATTTATATAAAATAAAGATTTTTGTCTAAAAAATTAAATACTGTTTCCGTAGCACTGGTTTGATTCTATACATTTAGTACTATACGATCATTGAGAACACAAATAGAGAACAATAATTTAGAGATTACTGCGAACAACAGATCATTCGACAAAGTTAGTGAGTTTAATTATTTACAAACAGTTTTAACTATAAATAACGAACGGTATTAGATTGGAAGCTAGGAAAAGTAAATAGTCGGGAATTGCATGCTTTAACTCGGTCAGTAAGTTGTTGACATCTCGCCTACTGTCAAGGAATATAAAACTCAAACTATACCAAATAATTTCACTGGGTGTTCTCTATGAGTGTGAAACATGGTCTCTTATCTTACATGACGAATTTTTTTAGAGTGTTCTAAAATAAGATTCATAGGAAGATATTTGGTTCTAAAAGAGATGAGACTACTGGGGAGTGGAGGAGTTTACATAATTATGAGTTATATACCCTGTATGCATCTCTAAGTATTGTTAGGATAAGCAAGTCTTGTATATTACGGTGGGCAGGACATGCAGTGCAGATGGAATAATCTAGAACCTTTTTCAGAATACTGACTGGCAAACCCAATGGGAATAGACCATTTGGAAGACCTGGACACAAAAGGGAGGATTACATTAGAATGGACCTGAAAGAGATAGAGCGTAATGAGGTGGAATGGATAGCACTTGATCGATAAAGGGATAAGTGGCGGACTTTTGCATGTGTGACAGTGAACTTCATCTGAATACAAGAACTAGTGCACACACAATGGAATCCTACCTTCAGTTCCCTACAATAGGCCTACAGTAGCAACATACCCAATCCATCATTAGCTCTGTAACGAACCTAAAAAACACATTCAATAAAAAACGCTTTATAGGATCATTTCGGATTAAACAATATTGTATTTAAATTGTTTTAAGCGTCTTTATTGTTTATGTTAACCGTTTACATTGAAATTTGCAAGAAATATTCCAAGATATTTACCTTTCTTAATAAAAATAATAATTTGTTTCAAAGTGTTAGTGATGAAATTAAAGGTTAGATCATTGCACATTCTTCATTCTGTCAGATACCTTAGCTCACGCGGTAGTGCGTCTGCATATTGAACCAAACTTCCCGGGGTCATTTCCCGACAAGGCTGAGAAATATACTGTAGGCCTACCATTGGTCAAATTGGGGTTTTCTCTTTCACAATGTTGAGTTAGGAACGATTGGAGGACTTGGTATGTTTTGTGTCTATCCGAGAATTAAGTTAGCTCATAAGTCGTGTGCTGATATTATCATTAAGGGTACTACATCACTTGAAACAAAAGGTCAGGTTTTGACACTGAAATACTTGAAATCTTACAGGCTTGTTAATAGGAAAAATTATTATTATTATTAGCCCCGCGTCTTACTACCCGTTCGGTTTACACGCACTTACGCTAACGTGTAATGGTAGTGGTGATTGTGAGATGAAATGGAGGACCTACAGTTTAACGTGGAATCCGAACCACGGTGGAGGCCTGGCTTTCCCCACATTCACAAGGTCTTGTCAGAGGTGAAGGAAGGGTTTGGTAATCACTAATAGGAAAAAATACACCTCTTGTTATTTGTAATATGTTTGGTTATTTGTTTGTTTATTGTTGTACACGAATAGAATAACATTTCCTGTCCAGATTTCCGACTGCGGGATTTCAAGAAACTACAGTGCAAATACCAAGTTAAAAAAACAAAAAATGAGCACTAATGAAATTGAAGTTGATATGTGAGATGGAAAAATTCGTCCTTGATTATTTACGGCAAATTTTCATTTTTTTTTTTTAATCTTGTTCTGGAAAAAAAAATCATGTAATTTAAATGGAACGAATGCACTTGATATTTACAGAGTTTTAAATTTCCACTTTGGTTTAATTTCTCTTGAGGACGTTAACACAGGAAAACCTGCTTCGGTGGTCGCATGGTCTAAGGCGTCACTCTTGAAATAGATTATACTGCCGATTACAATTAGATCGGAGATCGAATCGTGGTCAGGTGTAATGAGGGTGGTGTTCATAAATGGGTTTCCACTCTCCTACGCAAACACGGGTACACTTCCTCTAAATTCGACCTTCCTTGTCCCTAGCTCATTAGCGTAATTGGTGCATATACGTATAACCTGAATATGAAGAAGACGCGGCGCTAAAAAATAAACACCAGAAATATAATCGAAAGAGTTAAAGCAATAACAGCGATTGCAGTTTATTGCACCTGGCTACGAGATCAGGGGTCCCGGGGTCGATTCCCGGCTGGTACCTTGGGGAATGATCCCGATGGCTACCAAGGTTTGGTTAGTAGGCTTAAGTTAGGTTAAGACCCACTCAGGCTCCACACCTTCATAATCACTATCATCACATCATCTCAATACGGGTACGATGTGTAAACAAACTCCTCTGGTGTACCCTGGGCAAAGTTCTGTGCCACCAGAGAGGCGAATAGTCTACACAAAAGGTGACCGAACCTGGATGTCATATCTCTCCCGGACATATATACCACGCGTTAAACAAACAAGTTATCTCCTCATACTTATGTATTGGCAACAGTGTTTGGTGGTCGAATGTGGCACTAACGTTGGGTCTGCTGTAGACCAGATATGTTAATATTTCACTATTATAATAAAAGCCTAAACGAATAGGTACATGCCCTTCCCGTGAGATTCAATGATCTGAAATATTTCCCATATTAATAAAATGAAGATATTGTGTATCTGTCATGAGCGTTGAGCGATATCTATCGCACCCAGAGGTCCGAAATTTAAATATTAGTAGCCTCTGTGCAAGACACATTCGCACCTCAAAATTGAAATTTTAAAATTTGGATTAGAATTTTAAATTAATTGAAAACTACGTTGGGAGAGATTTTCTTTCTGTTTGAAGAAAAAAAAATCTTTGCCAGGGGTAACCACGCACTTCATTGTGTGGTTACCACAGGAAACGCCGGGTACTTCGGCTAGTCTGCAATAAAATTGTCAATATTTGTTTGGATTTTATTTTCAGTATATTATCATAAATAAGATAAACTAAATTAATCCTATGGTTGTCTTAAGTACATTTTTAGTCCCCAAACCTCCTATTTGATGGCTTTGTTCCTAGACTATTTATTATGTAATAGGCCCTAAGTTCCACTTCCGCCAAGCCAGCATCTACACCCTGATTTGGGTCGGAAGAACAGTCTAGAAAATTCAAACATATTTTTTCGCAGACAACATTGATAACATTTTACTATATTATTTGTGTTATTTTATAGATATTAATTGATAATATCAATCAAAAGTGACAGCTACAAATAACATAACCTGATGTATGAATATATTAAAATTGTTTAATGAAATTTGGTAACTATCAAATTCATACTAAAATCAGGGTTTACTTAAGCCTCGTCTACATAGTCTGTAAGCTCCATATCCTTGGCTCCTTAATGGTCCTTAGCAATTTTAATTTCATCCAAACAGTCTGTATCCTTAATCAAGTGATCGTGCCAACCAACGAGAAGGGAGACTTCGTCCATTAAAACTTTTCCAAAGAAAACCTACCCCAGCTAGGATCAAGCAGACGATATCAAGCTAATAAATATAAGAACTGAAAATATAACTTTTTTTTTTAGAAAACGTCCAGGAAATACTCGGAATGAAGGTTATAGGCCTGCACCCACCAACGCAGGAACAAACGCGAGAATTTGTGGCGGAGAAAATATTGGTGGGATTGAGCGAGGTCATACCGACTCGGAGCTATTCGCGGGAGTTCAAAAAGGATACTAGTGTATTTAGGCCTACAGATCAAAAAATAAAAAAATAAAAAATAGAGTGTAGAAACTAGGGGCTATATGTGATCTCAGGACCTTTGGTAAGTTTATACATCGATTGGGGACGAAAACGGTTGCCTACCCCTGATCTAAGGTGACACTCTTACGATAGACGGGAATGCTAATGACGGGAAGATTGGGATTTTTTCCCTGGTCGAGGAGTGGGGGGTGGATGGGGGCGTATCAAGTGGCCTGCTGTCGAAAAGAGGGGGGAGGTGGCTTTCATAAGGTTCCTTCATGTGACATGATGATACAACACCACCGTTTGTAACCAACTGCCAAAACGACTAGCGGGACGCGGGAAAACGCTGCAGTCCTGCGTTCGCTAGCTAATACTCGGGATTTATTCGCACCGATTAGTGCACCCCTATATCCCGCAATTATATTATTTCACGCGAATTTCGCTCCCGCGTACCGCGTTGGTCTGCGCAGGCCTTAGGTTTAATCACAATTAATATATATATATATATATCATGAATTTAACTATCAAACTCATAATTAGTTTTTCTATAGCTTGAAAATGCAAAATTAATACATAAGATCTTATACCCGTTTCCGGTTGTACACAAAGAAAATCATCGTAATTTTAAAATTACTTTGAGGCTGCTAATATTTTGATTATATATCTGAGATTATATTTAATGATAGCTAAAATATCTATCTATTCAATCTTTCTGAGAGATTAGTATTTCCTAGAAAACAGTTTCCAAAGTTTTTAGATTTTAAGAAAAATATTTCTGAAATAGTTCTACGCATTAAACCTTTATTTCATCATATCCATCCGTAAAGACTAGTCCTTAAGAAAATTATAGTTGATCCAACTTCTACAAAGTGATACGGATTAAGGACTTACGAATCAGGAATTTTTAGACAGAACACACTGTTTCTGTGGCATCCATCTCTTACGGACCAGGCACCTTACGGAGTTTGTACTCGTATATAGGGCCTTAGTAGGCCGCGAGCCTCTACCCTGGAACAATTTCCCAGGGCCGTTTAGGTAAACGAGAAATTGTCGCACAGATGTTCAGCTCTAAGGCCTTGTTTATACTGCAAGCGATTAGGTTGGAGGCTAAAGGCTAGAAGCTAGAGGCTTGCGTAGCGAGGGCGCGACTCTAACGAACACGTGGTATTTGGTCTACGTGTGTATACTGGAAGTGGCTCGAGGGTTGCCGCGAACCGAGTCCTCTAAGCCCTCTAAGTGATTCAACTTGTCTAATAAAATCGTTCGGCATCCAGGCCGCAACCGTTATGTGAACAACAATCTATTTTATTTATAATTATGGATATTGAAAAGCTAATTAGTGCTGTGTTCCAAAGAAGAACGTCATGGGACACCAGTGTCGTCCTTCACAACAATGTGGGAGTACTAAAAAAGGTTCCGGGAAGATAATTGTGGAGAATTAAACATTCCAGTTTAGTTAAAGTACTGTTTATTATTTGTGTTAATTATTATTAATATTAAAGAATTAAATATTCCATGTTAGTTAAAGTATTTTTATTGCATGAGTTAATTAATATCTGAGGACTAAACATTCCAAGTTAATGTATTTTTTTGTTATTCTGTATTAAATATTAATATTAGACTAAATATTTTCTGGAAAGTCGTAGCAATTTGCCAAGGAACACTTCCTATTCCATTAAAGTAATTTAAGAAGGTGTCCCTGATTCGAACAGCATTATTCTGGAAATGATGTTATAATGTGTATGGTTGTGATATACCGATATTTAATATAGTTGGACAACTTAAATAAGTAGAGTCCTTCCCTTATTTCTCATCGATGTAATTGTGTAATATACATGCTGCCTTTTGATTTTGTCAAATATTATAATGACGAAACTATTATTTTGTTCTTTTTTTCACCTCTAACTAGATACATAATAAACTATAATCGAAATACAAATTAGTTTTTTTTATAAATTGTTTCTAATAAAAAAACTTATCTCATCATAATAACAAGTCTTTGTTCAGCATTAATCGGTTCTCTAAAATAAGATGTAGTTTTGGTTACTCTTTCTTCTAGTTTAGAAAGTAAGAACTCAAATGACTATTAATGCGTAAATATTCCAAAAATGTATCATCATACAAGCGGACTTGACGATATAAGTCGTTAAATTCACCACTCTCTTATTAAATGCGTGAACTGAGCAAGATCTATAAGCACAAGGTATATCATCGAGTTTTAGAGCTATGTTTTCGAGTGCAATTAATTAGTTTCCTAGAGAGTTTCGACGGTGATGAAACAACGCACCTCAACACTGCTATTGACTCGACTAGACACCTCTTGCTATTTGGACAGCGCATCGCTTGCCGCTACCCACTAAGCAAGCCTCTAGTCTCCAAGCAAATCGCTTGCGTTATAAACGAGGCCTAAGGTTTCGGTTGGACTGACAAGCATGAAGCTTGCGTGAACGATTGCGTGGCCAAACTAGCGAGCGAGCACATGATTAGCACATAGCTCTCGATAGTTGTTGACCAGGCGGCAAAGGTTCGAATCTTGGCTCAGTAAGCTGAGGGTGGTTTTTGACAAGTGATTTATTGTTGTGGTTTTCTCTTCCTCTCTCCACACTAATGGTGATTCTTATTTGTAAAGTCCTAATTTGATTATAATATTAAAGTATTTTAACATATCAGTTCTACATTATATATATGCATGGTTTATGATCTTACCAATTAAATGAGGCCATTAGTAGCAAGTCTGCCAAACCTATTGACAGTAATAAAAATGTAAAAATGAGTTTTCCTAGCACTCAATGAACCAACATACAATAATATTGCCTAGCGCCTGTAAACTAGACTGTACCGGGTCGAGCGCGCGCGCTTTAGAAATAGAAATAGAGTTCTATATTTCAAGAGCGCGCGCTCGACCACTCCAGTCTGGCCATACCCTAACGCACTATTTAATTCTACGGCGCATTATTTCAAAATATGGCTCACGCCAAAATAAAGTTAAAATATTTCTATAGGTCTCTTTACCCGTAATAAATAAACTTATAGTTTGAGTTTTATTATTTAAAAAAATTGTGTGAAAATGTGACATTAGCTCATTTTCAACGAATTCTTAAGGATATTATTTGTGGAGCTAAGAGACTAGGCTTGATGAAAAAGAACTCTAGGTTTTCCCTTCTTCTAACAAAACAGTATTTTTTTTATTAGCTCACAAAATAAAATGTTAAGATATTTTAGAATTGACAGCGAGTTTTCCTTTTTACCTTGAGATAATAAGTTTCATAGTTTTATTTCGCATTTTTCTTGTTGACATGACAAAGGAAGTTTGTAGGGGAAAGGCAAAGAGGGAATGGGCTTGTATAGAATAGAGTAGTTTTCGAAAACGACTCAGACCATTCTATTTTAATAACTAAAGCTGTTCATCAGCTTCAATTTATGATGAAAGCCGTTATATTTTAGCAAAATCGAACACCTGTCGCGAAAAGACAGAAGAATGTATCACTAAGTTTGCCTAATCATGTCTTGCACTAGTATGTTTATAAACAACATAACGCTTCTCAAATCGAATGGACACAACTGAGAATGTACTTTGTCTACTGCAGATTTCTTTCGACAAAAGCTTTATAACTCGTATATAATCTTCTTATTTATATTTTTAATTATGCTTTTGTAACGGATAGCTGTAATGACCATTTTGCGAGTGCAGTGAGCGCACCAACCTCTGTAACTGGAATGTGGAAAGAGGGGGTGGGGGCGACTGTTGCAAATAGCGAGGTAGCAGGTAGTCTTCCTGGGAGTGCGTTTGGGACTGGTCGTGTTATACTAGAGACGTGGACACGGTGACCGAGTATTGTACGTGTTATATTGATGTGTGATAGTTGTACCCTTAAGTGTAAATATATATATAATTTGTAAATAGTAAAAAAGATTTTGCTACAAGCGATGGTAAGAACTCCCTTGGCCTTCCTTTTATTACTGCCGCTTTCAAATATCTCTTTTTTTTTAACGTAACGAAGTAAATACTTCAATAAACAGGAGTAGAAGAGTTTACTTTGTTTTAATGATTTCCACGTATGTGTAGATCCTCCCCCCCCCCTCCCCCGACCCCGCCTTTCTACGCCCTTGATAAGGACAAGATGAGACTAACGCCTTTATCTGTGTGTTAACTGAAAAACGAATCCTACACCCAAGTTTCAATGATTCAACACACGCTGGTGGGCATACAAAGGCGTAAGTCACATCTCGTCTGGTGTTTCGCTGACAGGGAGGTTGGGTCTGTAATCTCAGCCAGATGCTCTGGGATGGGTTTTTCCTTAAATTTATTTTACACTCATACTCCACGCAAATGCAAGTACACTTTATATAATTATATTTTAGCTTGCACATATCGTGGTTGCTACATCCGGGATCGATTTACAGCTGGTATTTTGGATCATTTTCCCGAAAGGGGGATGATCCCAACGATCAATAGGGTTTGGCTAATTAGGCTTAAGTTAGGTTAATACTTACACCGGATCCACAACTCTATAATAACTTTTATCACATCATCTCATTACGGGTACAACGTGAGCAACGCTCTGTGCCAACAGAGAGGCGAATAGTCTACACATAAGGCGACCGAATCTGGATGTTAATGTCCTTCTTAGTCATATATGTCACAAGCTAAAAAAGAGATACAAATAATAGGCAAAACATTAGATACAGAAAAAATAACAAATAAGAGTGTTGAAGTATATGAAGCGTTAGCATGTTTTTTTTATAAAATGCGTCATCATTGTAATAAGTGAAAAAATACATTCGCCAAGAAAAATTATGAAAATCTTAAGTAGGAATTTTTTAAATTTTTTAATTTTTGTTTGGAAAATCTTGTATAGTCGGGGAATTCTATAATAAAAGTTTGGTAGCCACCAGACACCTATACAAAAGTAGTAACAATATGATAGCCCGAACGGTAGTAAGACACTGAGAAAATAAAATATAAAATAAATCAGTAGTTGGAGACGTCAAACCAGAAGCCAGGAAGATTACTGAAGGAGATAACGTTTGTAGCTTGCTCTTTAATGTGAGGTGGAAGGTGACGCGAAAAAACGCCATTGTTTTTAGAAGTTTTTATAACAAAGGATTTTTTTTGTCAAAAGAAATCAAATAATTCTCCGATACAAACATAGAGCTTAATTTTATTCACGTGACTAAAGTTCTTGAACATCTGTCAAGTATGTCAAGCAATGTATTAATGACTTATAACCTTTCCTATTAATTAAAAAATGTTCCTCACTTAATGGCGCTATGCTCATGACAGATAATCAACAACTGCTGATATCACCACGTGTAAAACAATAGGCTCTATATTTCTACTGAAGCAATATTTGATTTATTTTGGTTAAACAAAGTTTTGCTATTCTGCCGAAACACTGGCTTTTTTTCGTGTCCGCGGTCTCCCCACCCTAAGAATCATGAAAAAGTAACTTACTGCACCCAACTGAAAGTTAACATGGCACAGACAGCACGTATTGGTAATACCTTAATGTTCTAACAGATGCAACACAACAAGTACTGATGAGATCAACCCACCTCCTTGACGAGTTCTAACCGATGAAAAACATCAAGCACTGATGAGACCAACCCATCTCCTTGACGAGTTCTAACCGATGCAAAACATCAAGCACTGATGAGACCAACCCACCTCCTTGACGAGTTCTAACCGATGCAACACAACAAGTACTGATGAGTCCAACCCACCTCCTTGACGAGTTCTAACCTATGCAAAACATCAAGCACTGATGAGACCAACCCACCTCCTTGACGAGTTCTAACCGATGCAAAACATCAAGCACTGATAAGAGCAACCCACATTCCTTGACGAGTTCTAACCGATGCAACACAACAAGTACTGATGAGACCAACCCACCTCCTTGACGAGTTCTAACCGATGCAAAACATCAAGCACTGATGAGACCAACCCACCTCTTTGACGAGTTCTAACAGATGCAAAACAACAAGCACTGATGAGACCAACCCACCTCCTTGACGAGTTCTAACAGATGCAACACAAGCACTGATGAGACCAACCCACCTCTTTGACGAGTTCTAACAGATGCAAAACAACCAGCACTGATGATAGCAACCCACCTCTTTGACGAGTTCTAACAGATGCAACACAACCAGCACTGATGATAGCAACCCACCTTTTTGACGAGTTCTAACAGATGCAAAACAACCAGCACTGATTATAGCAACCCACCTCTTTGACGAGTTCTAACAGATGCAAAACAACAAGCACTGATGAGACCAGCCCACCTCTTTGACGAGTTCTAAAAGATGCAAAACAGCCAGCACTGATGATAGCAACCCACCTCTTTGACGAGTTCTAACAGATGCAACACAACCAGCACTGATGATAGCAACCCACCTCTTTGACGAGTTCTAACAGATGCAAAACAACCAGCACTGATTATAGCAACCCACCTCTTTGACGAGTTCTAACAGATGCAAAACAACAAGCACTGATGAGACCAACCCACCTCTTTGACGAGTTCTAAAAGATGCAAAACAACCAGCACTGATGATAGCAACCCACCTCTTTGACAAGCTCCTCTTCTTATCCAACGGCAATTAACAAACAGGCAACGATAAGATCGATGGTTCTAGTACCCAAATGTATTTAAATATGTTAGGGGTCGTTTAAGCAAGTTTTGCGTGGTTTTTAACATTCCAGCTGTTTTTGAGAAACCATTGTTTTATTTTATTTGTTGGCCTAGACTTCAACCCCGTCTAATCTGTTTCACCTATGACAGGGGATCAAATCCGTGTCTGGTGTACCGGAGGTAGGGATATGGTATCAAAAGAAAAAATATCGGTACTCATTAAAAGTATCGGAAGAAAAATATCGATACCGTACTAGTATCGATTACAGTAAGTATCGGTATCGACATTTTAATCTGGAAATATATGGTTTCTTCTTTAGTAATAATAAATTCAACTTTTGCATCATAACTATATTTTCATATTTATTTAAACACTGAAAATTATCATGGTTTTTAATAATCTAAAACAAATTTTATAAGATGCTTTTTCGCTATCCAACTTTTAAAAAACTTTAATAATTAACTTGTGGGAGGTGCCATTTTTTTTATTACATTCGTCGTTTATAGATATAATCTATGAATATAGATTATAAACTATTGACAAAGAATAGAAGAATAGACGCCCTTTCCTACTTTATCTGCTTTAACAACGCACATAAACTTTTCTGCTTCGTCTGCTTGGGGCTGGTGTATAAAATTACATCGCATGTTCATTACATCGAGTTTTTGGTACAAATACATTGCAGGCTCATCACGTCGCGTTTCCCCCTCCTCTTCACATACAGCTAACCCTACTCTGACGTAAAACCAATAGAAATGAAGAGTCAACTGACTCCCCTTAGGAGGGGGAGAGTTTCTAGCATACCAAAAATATGATGTTCTTAAAAAATCTTTTAGACTTGAATTTGTAAATTCAAACTACTGTTGTGCAACTAAAAGCAAAGATGAAATAATAAAATAAGAGTATAATCTACAAATTTAAAATATACCTTTTTATCTAGATATTTTTTCCAGAGAAGTAAAAAATAAAATTATGGTGTATTTATAGAAGTGTTGTAGATACAGTTGCCTAGGCATCTCAGTTATGGTAAGATTTATTTAAGTTTTGAATAAGTTATACTATTCTTTCATCTCAGCCCTACCTTCATGGTGAGAGTCAGGCACACTATTCTTTAATCCAGCCCTACCTTCATGGTGAGAGTCAGACACACTATTCTTTAATCCAGTCCTACCTTCATGGTGAGTCAGGCACACTATTCTTTAATCCATCCCTACCTTCATGGTGAGAGTCAGACACACTATTCTTTCATCCAGCACTACCTTCATGGTGAGAGTCAGGCACACTATTCTTTAATCCAGCCCTACCTTCATGGTGAGAGTCAGGCACACTATTCTTTAATCCAGCCCTACCTTCATGGTGAGAGTCAGACACACTATCCTAGCAAAACGCGATGTAATTGTATATATGCGCCACTTCATTCCTATTGGTTGTACGTCAGAGTAGGGTAAGCTGTGTGTAAAGAGGTGGGGGAAACGCGGCGTGATGGACCTGCAGTGTAGTTGTACCAAAAACGCGATGTAATGGACATGCTATATAATGGTGCTCCCCCGCTTGGGGGCATCTTTGAGTTGACTGAGTTCATTGAGTTCAACAAAAGCTTATTTTGTTTAGTTTGTGATGACCGTGCTCATTGGTAATGGAAGAGATAGTAGACTGGTCGCTACTCACCCTTTCAGTCATCAAGCTGTATTGATAAAGATGAAAGAACAGCTATGAATTATGATAAGCTAATAGAGATTGAATGCTAGAGTTGCTTCTTCCTTGTCATGCAGAAAATGAGGGATAATTGAAACACTGTCATTTGTTCTTTCGCCACAGTCCACTCTAATAAAAATTTAATCCCAGCATGAGTGAAGATAACAAAAAAGTTGTTTCTTTCGATACCGGAGTGTGAGTACTAATATCAGTAAAAATATCGGAAAAAACGTACCTAGTAAAAAAACTATTATCGATATTAGTAAAGTATCGATACTTTTTTCACATCCCTAACCGAAGGTAATTTCACCTATATAGTTTCGCACTCTCCCTCTCCGCAAATACAAACGACAAATGTTATTTTCTCATCCCTACCCCATTAATGTATTTAAATGTGGCTACCCCAAACGGGTATTATTAGGACGCGGTGCCCAACAAAGCTTTGTTCTAAAATAAATATTGTTGTAAGCCCTTAACATTTTCATTAAAATAATTTTCTTAAACGTATTTACTAAAGTTTAAAACTTCATTGAACATGGTCTTTTATTTTATAATCCATATCAATGAAAATAATATGAAAGGTCCCTCGCTGTGTTTATCCTAATGTGTGTTATTCGAGTGAGTACAAATGATTACGAAACTTACACATAGGACCTTAAAACAATAACAATATTATAACTTCAAAACTATATTCTTGTATTTAATGCTAGATTTCATTTTAATTTAATCAAAATTATGTCTTATTGTAACTAAGTAACTATTAACTTGTAACATTTTTTATAAATATAATTCATTTTAAATTTACAAGTTAAATAAAATGCATGTTGGTATTATGTTTAATTTATGAGAAAATGGCTGTACAATTTTATCGTTCTTATATAGTTGGTGTCCATCCGAATCTTAACAGCGTTTCCTAGATTTCGAAGTTACTTTGCGAAGCGGGTTGCATCTTAATTTTACGCACCGAAACTGTCCAAGCGCTATCTCACTTAGACGCCAATGTACAAAATAGAAAGAGAGGGAAGAAAATGATCAATTCACCCTGAGAGGGCTTTCGTCTATGTGCTGATAACACTTTTCCTCTTCCTCTAACGAGTTTACACAGTCACTTTAATATATGTGCCCTGAAAACATTGACTTGCTTTGTAATTTTACCCTTTTCTTGTTTACTTTTCTAGATATACTTATGCTACCACGGACTTTTTTAATCTACCTCCTGGAAGGAAGACTCGTACAGTACAATTCCGTGACCAAGACAAATATCATAAGTTGTAGAGGATTTATAAAAAAAATACGTTTACAAAAAACTACTTAAAGATAAAAAAAATTTGTGACACTGTAGGACTATTTTCAGAATTATTTAAGAATTTATAGGTTTTGTTTCAACGTTATATCTTTAAAACCCGCTGGGTAAAACGTAAACTTACTAACACGGGAAATCCTATCTTGACCACCGTAACGTCACAGGTAGGAAACTTCTTTTAAGATTTATTTTACTGCAATAATTAGTTCAATTTTTTTAAACAAAAGTGATAAAGAACCGATTGATATTTTAACACATAAAGGAAGGAAAGACCACAATTGTTCTTATATTTCTGAAATTTCCACGCGTTGTATGCCACCAGCTTCGCTTTATTAAGAAAGACAAGTTACTTATTTGACGACTCACGGCTCTAGTGCTCGATAACCCCGGTACTTTAACGAACTAGGTTTGGAATTATAAAACGGTTCCTCCAAACCGGCGGCTCATTATTTATTCACAGGATATGTTCACCTGCAGTGAGATTCAAGAGAATAAGGGGGATGTTCTTGAGTATAAAATATTAGAAAGGAAGTGGAAGGACATTGAGTGAATATTTAATGTTGTTCTGTTTAAATCAGTCTGCCGGCGAGAGGGATTAGCGGATCCTGATTTATCATCGGCTACTGAGACGGTATGCGATTACTTTGAACAATATTTGAATCAGTCTTCAGAATAGTTTTCTGAACTAAAAATATTTCCCACGGTTGTTTTCTTAAAGCTATATACATTTTTTCTTTGGGAAGTTTCAATACTAAATAAATATTTGCACACTATTTTTATTTCTTGGATAAGAAACTCTGCCTCTATCGAATGCATTTAAGAAATAATCGGAGAATGACGTTCCCATCCACAAATTAGGTATATTTTAGTTATTTGGGCTCTACTTACCCGAAATGAAATGTGTGCAACGTTTACGGAACTTAGGTTCAAAATTTACTGAGTGTTTCCTTTAAAACAGAAATCTACATTTCTTCCCTTCTATTTAAATGAGTTTGTATAATGACTCATCACAATGTGTGTACGTTGTAATGGCCGTGCTTGGTGCAGTGAGGAAAGAGACTCACGCCCCCACCATCCTTTCCAATATTTGTACTTTTAAGGGAAAGTCCCCTTCATTATAAAATGTATAGTAGCTGACTAGTTTCAAGTACCTTCACACGTGCAATGTATGTCCTTATTAAACATACTGATCTAGCTTCATTTATACGGACATAAGCGTTGGAGGCGCAAGCTCATAATGCAAGGTAGACCTATTTTCTAGCGTTCTATGTCACTTTAATTCATAGTTGAGAAACAATTGGTCTTAAATACGATTAATCCAGTTTCTGTGTCACACATGGAGATGTTTTGGACAAAAGCAGAATGTATGATATTATTTAAACAAGCTTATGTTGATTGATGTAACCTTACGTAAGTTACGTTTCCAAGCTCACGGAGGTAACCCAAGTAATGGAGCTGCGTTGTAATATCCCAATTCGTGGCGTAGAAAGTTTCGCGGTCGGGTGATAAGACTTAGGCCTATTATTATTATTATTATTTGAGCACCCCGTCTTATTACCCGTTCAGGTTTTACGCTTATGTATTAATTAAACTAATGGTTTTTTAGTGATGATGGATGTTATGTTTAGATAAAGTGTTCCCGCATTTGCGTGGAAAACTCTTTTGGGCAAAATCACCCTCAGTACACCCGACCGATATTCGAACCTAGATCTCCTTGTCATCAGAAGTGTAATCTACTGCTATAGTGATGCCTTAGACCTTGCGTCCATCGAAACGGGTGATTTTATATTCATATAAATTGTAATAATTTCAAAATATATAAATTATTCCTTTAATTAAACATAATAATAAAATTCCTCAATTAATATGTCCGCTATCGCACATAATAAAATGTCGAGGTGGGTTGCTCGGGCCATCACGGTGAAGTGGATTAATAAAAGTCAGATCAAATCGCCCGAAGCGGCATAAAGTGTTGACACCATAAAGTCCCAACAGAGAGTGGGGCGAGCTACCGTGGGAAAAGATGTACCTTGCATAAGATTTCGGTGACCTGGTGGTCTAGGGGTAAGGTGTCAGACTTCTGTGCTGTGGGTCCGGAGTTAAATCCTCAATCCCAGCACAGATTTATCTGATTGCCAAATCCTTCCTTCACCTCTGACAAGACGTGTATTAATCACAACTTGTGGATGTGGGGAATGCCAGGCCTCCACCGTGGTTCGGATCTCACGTTAAACTGTAGGTCCTACATTTCATTTCACAATCACTCTACCATTACACATTAGCGTAAGTGCGTATAACTCGAACGGGAAGTAAGACGCGGCGCTAATAATAAAATTTCTACCTTCAAGAACTTTTTACAAACAACGCATTGGACCCCTCCTTCATTCCAAACCCTTATTTATTTACAAAGAATACTCCAGCTTGTCTGGGAAAAAGAAGAATGGAACAGTGATGACACCCTCTGCAATTCTTCAGTCAAGAGAATATATTATATATCTGTTTTTAGCACTTCGTCTTACTGCTCGTTCAGGTCATACGCATATTACTAATTACACTAATGTGTTACGGATTAGTAAGGTTGAATTTAGGGGAAGTGTACTCACATTTGCGTTGAAGTAAGGTGGAAAACCATTTCGGAAAAAACACTGTCAGTACACCCGACCGTTTTAGAACCCTGATCTTTCCATCTTTCAGCAGTCTAGTCTTTTTGCGAGAGTAACGCCTTCGACCATGCAGACACCGAAGCGGGTCTAGAGAATTTCAAAATGTAGTGTAATTTTGAATATTATAGAATATTAAATTTATTATGTATGAATTTAATTGGAGGATAAAACAATGATATTACACCGTAGTTAATGAAAGAAGATAGAAGATGATTGGTAAAGTTAATTTTTCCCTACATCATTTGATAATTATTTTACCTAGGATGAATTACCCTTTTGTAAGTTGGCTTGGGCTAATACTATTGGTAAATACCGAACCAACTACTGATACAAAAAGGGGTAGACCGATTTAAATCTTGAACTTATACTAAATTTAAATCAAACGGAGTATTTAGTAATTTAAAATGAAGTTATGTGTTTAATGTATTTGGTTAGAGTATGCTCCATTTGAATACTATAAGTGGTAATTAGTAAGGGTAGCATTAATAATATGGTTTGTGTGAGCCTCTAAGTTGTAAATATACATCTCAGATAGAGCTTAGATGGAACTGAATTCGAAATTATAATCTAAAAACTAAACTTTCTATAGAATCTGACATAAATCCATTTCTAAAATATAATCAAGTCAGGTGGCCATGTTTATATTTTATAATAATATATTTAATCACATTTAAATTGATCATAGAAACGTGCGAATATCAAAATAGGATAAATAATTTTCCAAAAATAGTTTTAAATTGATTTTTGAACGCTACTAATTAATTTATCCTAATATTTTATTTGTGTTTTATTTTAAAAAAATATCTCAGTTATCTTTTAATTGCGGCTCAATACCCGTTTAGGCTATAGGAGGTCTACTCAGTTATTAGTCTGATGTGTTAGAAATAAACAAGAAAGGTAGAATTTAGAGGCAAGGTTGCATCATCTGTGTGAAGATAGAGGAAAATTATTTATTAAAAAAACACACTATAATCTATAAACACATCGGGGATTCGAACCCTGATTTCATCGTCAATGACAAACAAGACTAAATTTGCTTGACATTTATATCGCGTGTCCACTGGTACTAGTATTTTAATATCCACTTCTGAAGTGTTTATTTTTATTATTAATACTATTAATAATAATAATAATAATAATTATTATTATTATTATTATTATTATTATTATTATTATTATTGGAGTTTTATGGTGAGTCGAGAGAGTAAGGTCAGTAGCACCTGAAGTTTTTGGAAGATTTTTATTCCATTTGGAATCAATTTAAAATTAGTAAGCAAAATTTCGGATTCGATATATAAAAAGGTTGATTCGCTCAGACTCAGAATTTGATTAACAAAAGGCCTCCTCCTCCTCCATTTGTTTTGTATCACATTGTAGAAAGCAATTCTTAATTTTTCCATGACATCTTTGAGAACCAAAATGGGTCCGAGGAAATCAAAACTTGTTTCATCCCCGTCCTCCCGATTGTTGTGTGTGATGTGGGGGAGTGACTCGCGTGCTAATTTTGAACACCACCAGACCAGTCGTACCAACAAGACAAAAAACAAACGAACGGTGCACGTGCGCTGTAACAACTCGACACCGTCTTTCTTATTCAAGATGGTGGTGGAGCGATGTATCTCGCAACCTTTATATTTGAGGAGAATGTCAAAAATAGCCCGGTTCTGAAGTAACAATAACAACACTGGAGATTCGATTACAAAGACTCCTATTTCGGTCAACCGGCTGGCCCATGGAAAAGGGATGCTTGCATAAAAAAAAGTTAGTTTTACTAAAGATGTTTTTGTTTTTTGATCGTTTATTTGTTTCCAACTATTTAAACTGAACGAATGTAATCGAGATCTCTCAAATTTTAATATTCCCATGTATATTTAATTTCTTCTAAGCACCATAACATCAGACATAATATTATCTAAATATGATAAGCACTCAAATCGATTCTAGTCCCCTTTTCACACTCACGACTGCCTTTGACTACAGCGCTTTGGTGGATGAATGCAAAAGAGTCGAATCTCCCAGGTCTGCTGTAGATCAGATATGTTGTAATCAAACCTTTACAAATACATCCCTCTTTGCATTTCCTTTATGGTTCAATAATATTGAATTGCTATTAAAAATTTACCGGAAATTTCCTCATTAACATTTGCCGGATATTATTCATCTCTATTTGTTATGAATGGAAATAAAGAAGGATGACCAAAGCCTTGTATACATACTCTAACTTATTATCATTATATTTCTTATTATTAATGAGGTTAAAAGGCACGTCAACCCACTAGAGTCATTAGCGCCGTAATACATACAAACAAAATTAAAAACAAAATACTAGTAGTTCTGTGAACAGCAGACCTTTCACCCTCCATTAAAAAAAAGCTAGATACTGTACATCATGCTAAGAGATTTGTTTAATCGCCATTAGGCTCTTACGATTTCTCTTCTGATTTAAAGATTAAATAATATCTCTTATAATGTCTCATTGAATTTAAAGTTGATATTTTTCTTTAGTGATCAAGTTAGAAGACAAATTAATATTATATTGGTAAGTACATTATGTTTATAGAAAATAACTATTGTTCACATGTTTTAAGACGTTATTCTCGCAATTTATTTAAAAAATGTGCCCTGGATTGCCTATAACTATAAATTCAAATACTTGAGATGAGTAACCAAACAAAAAAACATTTGAGTGACCACCAAATTGAAACAGATAGCCAGATTGAAAAACTTTGCAGATGCATCGTTTGGCCTTGGTTCATAGAATAACCTTGCCAAATTCCTTTGAAATTGGTCCACGCATTTAGCAGTTATCGCGGAACAAACAGGCAGACAGATTTTTGAGTGAAAGACATCTTAAAACGGTTTACCAGATCGAAAAAAAACACATGTACAGTACATAACTGCCGAACTCGTGGACCATTATGTTAACTAAATTTGGTAGGGATATTCATTGAACCTAAGTTTAACAACGTATGTACTGTACGTACGTACATAGTTTTTAATATGGCATTTCAAAATGGTGACAGTTCAAAATATATTTCGTTTAATAGCTCACCACAAGTTCCTAGCACGTGTTATTTTAAATTTTGATGTAAAGCCTATTGCGATAGTGACGTCTTTAACCGCCGTAAACCCCGGTTGTTCTCTATGAATAAATAATTAAGGAGAAATATCAACTTCGAATCCGAGGAGAAAGAATAGGAAATGTTTTAACTTAAAATCCAAATAGAAATGTTAAGACTATAGAAAGGATAAGAACATCACATAATTATTAGCAAGAGGTGGTATATAGTTTAAAAAAAATAGAGGCCTACTGTTCAAATAACTGTCAGTTTAATTATTGGGTCTACGCCACGTGTCACTCACAACTTGTTCGGGCTATAAGGAAAAAGTTAATTACACTAATGTGGTAGATATGATAAAAATATAATATATATGAACTGTACACACATTAGCGTGGCGAGAGAGTAGTAGTAGATAATTTGATTTTAAAAATGCCTCAGAACAGCCGATTGTTATTCGAATCCCAACTTTTCTGTCAACAGAAACCAGACTAAAATATCTTTACATTTAAACTGAAACCAAGGCTTCATAGTTGCCCACCTTTCTCACTCACACACCTAGCGATATTATCAGTAGGATGGAAGGATACAAAGTTCAAGGACCACCAGGATATCATAAGATACATTTGTGTTAAGACTGGATACCCGGCTCCATGAACATCAGGATATCATAAGATACATTTGTGTTAAGACCGGATACCCGGCTCCATGAACACTAGGATATCATAAGATACATTCGTGTTAAGACCGGATACCCGGCT